>JAOTOM010004124.1:0-20000 GCA_034440615.1 Ashinkailepas kermadecensis
TGGTGTTGAACAGCGAGATTGACTAGTGAGACGACAGAGGCGCGTACACAGACAAGTGAAGGGAAACAAGCGCATTGATGTTTGCATACTATTGTTAGCACTGGGGAAATTTGGACAGGATGAGGCTTGTGAGTGAGGTAGACCAAGGGAATCACCTTATCCATTGGTCATATGACAAGTCATATGTTCATGTAGCATGTATCATGTTCATGTATCATGCTTTCGTCATATAGGCAGCCAATCTCGCGCTACTATTACGGGCGAAGAGTGCGACGGGCGGGACCCGGAACCCACAACCTTTCAATTCGAGACGAGCACTCCCCACTCCCCAGACCACCCGCCCATAGACTTAGCGAAATCCGCCATGCCATAAAGTTGCTGGTACAGTGCTAAGCATGTGTTCCGTCGACGAGGTAGATTAGCCAGGGGTTCACTGGAGCCTCGGTCGTGACCGAGACCCCAACAGGGCGTCGGACTGCACCGCGGCGCACGCTCCGCATTCTTATGTACGGCCCGCTGGCCGCGCGCCAGACTGTGGATCCCTGCCGACGTGACCGCCGCCGCTGTAAGCAGGTAGGGCCGGTGAGGGGAGCTGGTGGTGACGGGCGGGTGGCGCGCCAGCGGAGGGTACACAGCAGCGGCCGAGCCGAGCCGCACGACACAGCCGGGACGCACGACACAGCCGAGCTGCGGGTCAGTGCTACACCGGCGTGCATATGCTACAGGCTCAGTGTGCCACCTGACTCAGGAAGCGACGAACAAGGCGCACACGCGCCGATATTGGACACATCGCATCGCGCACAGCAATAATGGACCGAACCACACTGACACAACACCAGCAGCGCTCAGCTTGCCATCTTTGCACAACGCCGAACCAACCACGTTAGCAAGCACGTCCAGAGCAGAACGCAAGCCGACAGGGCAGGGGCCGCGAGAACAAGCCTGGACTACCGCGTGCCCATGCAGGCTAAAGCACAGCGGCGACTCACCTGACACGGGGGGCTGCGCATATAAGGAGGCGCCCGGCGGTGGGCGCGCGCCGGGCCGCGGTACGGGTGGGTGCCCGTCATCGCCCGCAAATCCGTTGAGGCGAAAACTGAAATTGGCCCCGGAACCCGCCCGAGCGCGTAGTCGCGCGGGCAGAAAAATCGCACCGAAGCCCCAAAACCGTACATGGCCCACAAATGTACGTCAGAAGCCCCAAATATACACAGCGGGACCCTAAGAGTACAACGGTGCCCAAAAATACAACTAACCCTCCAAAGCGCACCGAGTCTCCCAAAAAGCGATAGGACCCCAAAACATGCGTTGCAGTCCTAAATAAACATACCGGGAGCTCTAAAAAAAATACACTGCAAGCTCGCAAGGCGCACAGGGGCAATGAGAACGCACAAGGGCCTGAAAAAGAGGCTGGCGCCGCAAAAGGCAACATGGTTCCAAAACGTGCAAAACGACCGGGAGCTAAATAAACACATCGGGATCTTCGAAAACGCCCCGACACGTAAAAATACTCGGTGCACAAAAAAAAAGCGACAAAGCCCTAAAACGTGCAGGGTTTCGAAGATGTATTAGGCCCATAACTTAAATTTAAAATGTATTACCCACCACTTTAAAATACAAAATTTCACAATTTCAGGCATTCCAGTTCATAGCACCCGGTCGCCAGGACGGCAACGTCAGTGCACGTGCACACCCATCTTTCGTATTCGGTGCATTCGCCACACTTCGTGCGATGCTACGGTTTCTGCTAGGCCTTCTGCGTTTTGCTAATTGCTGCCACATGATAGACTTGCGCCATATTTGACGTGATGGAATGCTTCGTATGGGCGTTCGCTGCGAAAAGTCGATTGATTAAATTCGATCATTAGTTTCCTACTTCCCACATTTTCTGGTAGTTATGAAATGCGGTTTCCGCTGAGCTTTGATGCACTTCATATCTTTGCTGCTATCCTCCCAGATTGGCTACCGAACCAAGGCCCTGCCTCAGCGTTCTTTTTTGGACCCGTTGCGTCTTTCTTGGTCTATGATTGTGTATTATGGCTCCAATCCATTTTTGTTAGGGGCCTAAAACATTTTCGAACCCCCTGCTCGTTTTAGGGTTTGTTGCATTTTTGTGCACCGATGATTTTTTTGACGTGTCAGGGCGTTTTCGAAGATCCCGATGTGTTTATTTAGCGCCCGGTCTTTTTGTTTGTTTTGGAACCATGTTGCCTTTTGTGGCCCCAGCTACTTTTTCAGGCTCTTGTGCGTTATCATGACCCCTGTGTGCCTTGAGAGCTTCCGGTGTATTTTTTAGACCTCCTGGTATGTATATTTATGGCTGCAACGCATGTGGTAAGGCCCTGTCGCTTTTTGTGAGACTCTGTGCGCTTTGGAGGGCCAGTTGTATTTTCGGCCCCCGTTGTGCTCTTAGGGTCCCGATGTGTTTATTTTGGGCTTCTGACGCACACTTGTGGGGCCCCAGTACAATTTTGGGGCTTCGGTACGATGTTTCTAGGTCCCAGAGCGGCTTATCGCGCCCAGGCGCGTGGTTCCGGAGACCCAACCCCAGTTTTCTGGGCTCAATACGATTTTTGTGAATCTTTCTGATTTTTTTAAAAGTCCGAATCCCGGCCTGATTTCTCGAGCCCTTGGCGCCATGTTTTTGTATCCCACCTCGATTGTTCGAGATCCGGTTTGTTTTTCGGTGCCGTACGCAATTTGTGAAGGCATCTGATAATATGTTCGGTGCTCCAGAGCCATTTTTTTACCTGGGCATTTAGTTGTTGGAATCCCTCCTTATTTTGGAGGGCTCCAGCTTGTTTTTTTTCGGATACCGATCCGGTGTTTGTGGTCACACTGTGCTTACGTGTGGCCCTAGACGCCAATTTTTTAGAGCCTCGACGGGACTACCGATGGGAATTGTGGGTCCCGAGCGCGATATTTGGGGGGCCCGGTTCGAGTTTGTGGGACGCGTTGTATTTAGCTGTGGCCCCAACGCGATTTTGGCGGTTCCTGTTGCAATTTTTCGGGCCTCGGAGCGAGTTTTCCGGGGCTCGCCGTATTTATTTGGAGACCCATACGCGAATTCTGGTGGACCGACGCGAATTTTGGTGGCCCCAGCGCGATTTTTGAGGCCCCGGCACGATTCTTGGGAGCTTATCCCTCTCAGGATGGAGGGGGCATTTGCCCCTTTGATATAGCACTGCGGCCACTGAAGGAGTTTTTTTTGTCCCAGAGTGACATTCCGGTTAAGGATTGATTTTGGGGGCAGCTGCAACTTTTGGGGCCCCGGCGCGACCTTCTGGGCCTCCAGTGTGATTTTCAAGGGCTGCGACGCGACTTTTTTTAGTCCAATGTGATCTTTTGGGCCCCGACGTCATTTTCTTGGATCCCTAGCGCGAGCTATAGCGGCCTCGACACTTTTTGGGGGTCCAATGCGTTTTGGGGCTTTTGGCGTCATTGTTGGGCCCCCAGAGTGATTATCCATGTCCGGATTGTTTTTCGTTGCTCCGGCTTCATTTGTTTTGGTCCCAATGAGACTGTTGGGGCACGGTACGACCTGGCATGATTTTCGTGGTCCGGGCGTGAATTTTTGGCAACCCAGGCTCAGCGTAATTTGTTGGGGCCCCGGCCGGAGCTTTTGGGGCCCATATCGTGATTTTAAAGTACCCAGACACGACTCCTACTATTTCTTAGGGGTTTCTTCTTGCAAATTATAGGCCTCCTGTCGCGTCTTAAGGGTCTCGTCTCATTTCCTAGAGCCTTTTTACCGGTTTTCGACGTCTCCTTGTGTGTCCTACCCTCCTCCATATTCAATGGTCCTCCTCTCCCGTCTTGGAGGGCCTCCTCTTGCATTCTGGGGCCCCTTTAACATGGCATGGGGCTTCCTCTCATCTTCGAGGGGCATTCTCTGCCAAATTAGGGGCCTCCTGCCACGCCTCGTGGGCCTCCTCCTTTATCCTGGCAAAGCCTTGTCTTGAGGGATCTTCAATTTTGGAAATCTCACCTCCTTCCATACCTGCTACCACTCCCACCTTAAGGGCCTCCTCTCATTTACTGGGAACTCTTTCCGGTCTTCGGGGCCTCATTTCGTCCTGGAGACGTACTCCTTCTTGAGGGACTCCTCTCGAGTCCGGCAGGTGCCTCATTTCTCTTCTAGAATCCTTCTTTTTCAAATTAGGGCCTCCTCTCACGTCTTCGGGGCCTCCTGCTCTGCGTGTGGATTCGATCTTTACCCATCTTAGGGGTGGTCTCTTATCTCCTGGTGGACTCCTTTTCTCTCCCAGGCCCCTCCTCTGCCAAATTACTGGCAACCTTTCCTATCTTAGTGGCCTTGTTATTTCCCGGGGACCTTCTTAGCCGTCTTCGAGCCTTCTTTTCCGCCTGGGAGCCATCTCTCTTATCCAATGGCCTTTCTCTCCTATTTTAGGGGCCTCCTCGTTCATCATGGGGTCTCATTTCCATTCTTGTGTCGTTCTCTTCCGAATTAGGTGCCTCTCTCTGTCCTGGACGTCTCTGGATCATCCTTTTCTATCTCGGTGGAACCTCACCCGTTTGGGGCCTGCTTTTGCGTCTCCGAAACCTCATCTCATATCCACTGGCTTCCTTTTCCGTCTTAGGGCCTCCTCTCATATTCTGGGGCCTCCTTTCCGGTGTTGGGGCCTTCTTTGCAATCCTGGTTGCCTCCGTGCCATTTTTGACACTCTCTTGATTTCTGGGGACTCCTACCCTCTCATGGGTGACTCCTTTTTCAAATTAGGGGCCTCCTCTCACGTCATGGGGGCCTCCTTATCTGTGTTTGGAGCCTCATTATCCTCTTAGCAGGGTGCTTTTGGGTCCTAGTCCTAGATCTTCTCTTCTAGGGTCCTCCTCTTCCAAAATATGGGCCTCATCTGGCTGGTCTCGGTGGCCTTTTCTCATTCCTGCGGAGACCTTCTTACCCGTCTTGGGCCCTCTTGCGTCCGAGAAATCTCCCTATCATGTCTTAATTTTATATTGCAGGGGCATCCTCTTCCGTCATGGGGGGCCTAGTTTTCCAACTTAAGAATATGCTGCCACCCATCGGAAGCCTTTTCGTCTAACCTGGGTGGCTTCTTGCTCGTCTCGGTGGCATCCTTTCCGTCCTGAGGGCATCCTTTTCGTCCTGGGGGCCTCATTTTCGTCCTGGGGGCCACCTCCCAATCTCTGTTCTACGTCCGAGGGCCTCCTTTTCGTCCTGGGGACCTCCTCCAAATCCCTGTTCTACGTCTTGGGGGCCTCCTTTTCGTCCTTGGGTGCATCCTTTTCGTTCTGGGGGGCCTCCTTTTCGTCCTGGGGGCCTCCTCCCAATCTCTGTTCTACGTCTTGGGGGCCTCCTTTGCGTCCTGGGGCCTCCTTTTCGTCCTGGGGGCCACCTCCCAATCTCTGTTCTACGCCTTAGGGGCCTCCTTTTCGTCCTGAGACCCTCCTTTTCGTCCTGGGGACCTCCATTTCGTCCTGGGGGCCTCCTTTCCGTCATGGGGGCCACCTCCCAATCTCTGTTCTACGTCTTAGGGGCCTCCTTTTCGTCCTGGGGCCTCCCCTTTCGTCCTGGGGGGAATTCATCCCAATCTCTGTTCTACGTCTTGGGCATCCTTTTCGTCCTGGGGGCCTCCTTTTCGTCCTGGGGGCCCCCTTTCGTCCTGGGGGCCTTCTCCCAGCCTCTGTTCTACGTCTTGGGGCCTCCTTTTCGTCCTGGGGGCCTTCTTTTTCGTCCTGGGGCATCCTCCCAATCTCTGTTCTACGTCTCTTATAGACACCTGATTATATTTACCTGGGGCCTCGTCAGTCTTGGGGCCTCCTTGACAGCATGATCTTCCGTCCCGTCGGTCTCCTTGCTCACCTTTTTTGCGGTGCATTTCCGGATAGGGGCCTCATCAAATTTCAGGGGGGGCGCCCCCCAGTCTCACGGCAGGGGGGAAAATTTTCCCCCGCTTCCTCCCCCTCGGTGGCAACGCTCCTGAATGGTATAAACAACCTGGCATATGAGGAAAGATTGAAGAAATTGAATATGTTTTCACTTAGATATAGAAGGCTGAGAGGAGATCTCATCGAGGTCTTTAAATTTGTTCATGGTCAGGAAGAGGGTATCTCAGGGAAATGTTTGAATTTAACAGATATGATGCAATTAGAGGTCATCAATTCAAAATTAAAGTGAATCACAGCAGGACAAAGTTAAGACAGTCTTTCTTCACCAACAGGGTAGTAGAACATTGGAACCAGCTGCCAGGAAACCATTGTCAGTAGCAGCACACTGAACATCCTTAAAAAACAGCATAGACACTTATTATAAGAAAAGAGGGGTTGCTTTTCGGTATTCCAGGGAGTGCTGATCGACGGATTTGGTGGGCAACTGGAGTGCAAGTGCAACTAAGAAGGGCCCTTGTGGCTCATAGTTACACTGATATTGTATGTCTTTATGTCTTTATAGCCCTAGCCCTGGCCGTTGCCCACAGTCAGCGACCATTTTCCATTCCTGTCGTGTTACTGGGCAATGCCTGGTTTCCTCGAATGTGGCCCCGAAGTCGGTATTTTGTGCAGTACTCTCTAGTCAAAATTTCAGAGATAGAGCGAGACAGAGAGAGACAGAGAGTGAGAGAGAGAGAGAGAGAGAGAGAGAGAGAGAGAGAGAGAGAGAGAGAGAGAGAGAGAGAGAGAGAGAGAGAGAGAGAGAGAGAGAGAGAGAGAGAGAGAGATAGAGAGAGGGAGAGAGGGAGAGGAGGGAGAGGGGGGGGAGAGAGAGAGATAGAGAGAGAGAGGAGAGAGAGAGAGAGAGAGGAGAGAGAGAGAGAGAGAGAGAGAGAGAGAGAGAGAGGGAGAGAGGGGGAGAGGGAGAGAGGGAGAGAGGGAGAGGGAGAGGGGAGAGAGGGAGAGAGGGAGAGAGGGAGAGAGGGAGAGAGGGAGAGAGGGAGAGGAGAGGGGAGAGAGGGAGAGAGGGAGAGAGGGAGAGAGGGAGAGAGGGAGAGAGGGAGAGAGGGAGAGAGAGAGAGGGAGAGAGGGAGAGAGGGAGAGAGGGAGAGAGGGAGAGAGAGAGAGGGAGAGAGAGGGAGAGAGAGAGAGGGAGAGAGAGAGAGAGAGAGAGAGAGAGAGAGAGAGAGAGAGAGAGAGAGAGAGAGAGAGAGAGAGAGAGAGAGAGAGAGAGAGGGGGGGAGAGAGAGTCGCTGTCATGGCCAATGCGAGACCTGCAATCAAGGCCCAGCAGTTCGGTAAAGACCAGATCAAGAACCCCTTTAGCAGCCGACAACAACCAAGAAAGGAACACCTCGTATGGAATATGAAGGGACATTAACACATTTCCAAGGAAGACATGCATATTATTAGCTTGGGTAAAAGTACGATTCCTGATCTCCATGTGTACAATTGTTTCTTTCCGTTAACTGCCACGCCAGGAAAAGATGGCTAAATACGTGGGGGAAATAAGGCACTCCACGCTGGCGTAGCTAACGCGAGACCTGCAATCGAGGTCCGACAGTCCGGTAAAGGCCAGAAGAAAAACGAAAAATTTATCTGCCGACAACAGCCAAGAAAATAAAACCTAGTACGGAAAATAAAGGGACCTTAACACATCTCTAATAAAGGCATCAATTGTATTACCTTGAGTAAAAGCACGAGTGTTTCAGACATAGTCAAATTGGCAGGGTGTTCATGACAAGGATGTGGTCCACATTGTTGCGCCTTTTCAACACCGTCATACTTTTTCAAAATGAGGCGTAAATACCAGTGTGGAAGAATTAGAGCAAAATTTGGGGTCACGGGAAGGACTAGTAAAATGCTTGACTAGGTATGCCCAAAACATACCACATGCTGCAAATTATTCGTTTTTCTTTCGTTCTGTTTAACCTGTGTCACTCCGGTCCAAGGCGAAGCAACTGGCACCGCTGGAGCGGCGGTCATCACAGCTATCGCTGGGCTGTCTGTTTCGCCATCGATGGAGTGACCGTAGCTGCTAAAGCAACTGTACAGCAGTTGTGCAGTTACAGCCACGTGGTCAGGCCACTGGTATGGCTGTGGCCGCTTGGGCGGTCATCACCGCCAGGACGGCTGTGACCGTTGGGGTGGTCATCACCGCCAGGACGGCTGTGGCCGTTGGGACAGCTGTGGCTAAAGGGGCGGCCGCCGCCGCTGAGGTTGCGGTGGGTGACATTCCCAATCCTTGGCAGCATTTATGGCTCTCAAGGATATTTTATCTCTGAGGATGGCCCTCAGTATTCCTCGCACCCATTGCCAGTTCTCAAGGATTCTCTGAAACTCTCAGGAGGCCCCGATCACTCAGATGTCCTTCCCAAAGCTCAGAAACATCCCATTCCAGTCCTCTATGGCTCTCAGGGGACCTATACATCCGTCAGGAGTTCATTCCGGTATGCATGGGCCATTCATTCCCAGTAAACGACGAACCTATCGAGCTTTCAGTGGAATCCTGCAGCTACGAGACAGGTCTTATAATTTGTAGCAAATATCGCCAGCTATCGAAACTCCATATTGCTTAGGTGGCTCTGTTCATCCATCAGTGCTACTTTCAAGCCTCAGGAGCATCACAGTCCGGTCCGCTCTAGCTCTCAAGGGATATTCCCAGTCCTCGGCAGTCTTTCAGGCCAGCAACGACATTCTAGCTCTGAAACTTGCTCTCAGTATTTCTCACAGCCATCGCTAGGGACTTCATTGGATCTCAAGGAGCCCTGTTCTTCTGATTGGGCCCATTCCAAGCCTCTTGGGCACCCCAGTCCAGTCTTCTCGACCCATGGAGTGTGCATCACTTTCCATTTCGGCCCGCCCATTTCCTCCACGTATTGTGTCCCCACCCAATAATTTTCACAGTTCAACGCCCCTGGTCGACTGGCATTCAAGTGAGTCGAAGCAGAAAGGGACCATAGCACTACACCCAGACGAGAAGGAACTCGGTAAGAATTTTTAGCTTTATTTACCTCAGCCCATTTTAGTTCTTAGTATGATTTTGTATTAATAAAATCGTTGATATATCCAATGGATATCGTGCTTAGTATATCTACTTATTTTACTTATCAGGCACATACACTTTCATTATTTTAGTACTGATTGAGCTCAGTGATGGAGGGCTTCAACATTTTGTAATGCAAACCCGTGGGAAAATCTAACAGGCGCTTTGGACCGTGCTATGATCATGGATGATGTACGCCTGGATTGGAAACTCCGCGTCGGCGCCTTTGATCTGCGCGTATCAACGGCACCAACCTGCCACCTAGCGGAGGGTAAGTAAAAAAATACGGAAACGCGACCAGTTTTAGGCCGTGCGCCTATGAGAGTTCGGGGTACGCACTTCGTATTGGAAGTTTTTCCAATTGATTCAGCCACCCCAGGAGGATTGCACCTGCCTTTCATGATATAGAATTGATCAAGGAACCTTACCATTCTTTCCTTAGTAATTTATTACGCTCCGTTTCGAAGTTGTCGTGATGCGAAGTGAATGCATCTGTGAGAGGGAGCCCATTTCGCCGAAAGGGTCGGCCCACCGATGTTGATTTCTTAAAAGAATCGGAGGGGGCAAAGTACATAAAGGCAATAGGCAGACCAAAATGAATAGGGGGGGGGGGGTCACATTCCACAGGCTCCCATGTTAGAAGTTGAAATTGCAGGTGGGGGAAGCAAGCATTGAGGGGGCAGTTTCACCCTCAAAGATAAGAATGAGCGGTTCTGCTTTCGCCCACACCCTCCATGCTCTCTAGATTTGTCGCTGATATTTTCCAGTGGAGCATGGTTTACACAACTGAATGGGAGAATACAGACTTCGGCGTACCCACTAATCCGCAGAGGATTGAGCGGAAGTTCCATGGAGGTACAAGTCCCCTCCCCCTACACCGTACCACTGACATATTTATGATTTTGCCAAGGAGGCGTCATTTCTCCAGAGGGGCGGCTCTTGGTCAAGAACATTTGGACGGGGTACACTCCGATCTCCCAGAGAGGCACCATTTGTTTTTGTCTGAGGAGTGCATTTCACCGAAAAATTCCCGGCGTGCGTTGGAACTCCCAGAGAACTGACATTCCCAGGCCGAGGAGCGCGTTGCGCTGATAAATTCGAGGGAGGGGGTACACTGGAACGTTCAAGGGAAGCGTCCTTCGGGTCATAAGGGGCGTCACTTTCGCTTCCTGGGGCACGACAGGTCGTACCGTGCCCCAACAGTCTCATTGGGACCAAAACAAATGAAGCCGGAGCAACGAAAAGCAATCCGGACATGGATAATTCCTGGGGCCTGGGATTATCCACGGGACCCTGGGGGCCCAACAATGGCACCAAAAGCCCCCAAAACGCGTTGGACCCCCAAAAAGTGTGGAGGCCGCTATAGCTCGCGCTAGGGAACCAAGAAAATTACGTCGGGCCCCAAAAGATCACATTGGACTACAAAAAAGTCGCGTCGCAGCCCTTGAAAATTACACTGGAGGCCCAGAATGTCGCGCCGGGGCCCCAAAAGTTGCAGCTGCCCCAAAAATCAATCCTTAACCGGAATGTCACTCTGTGACAAAAAAAAACTCCTTCAGTGGCCGCAGTGCTATATCAAAGGGGCAAATGCCCCCTCCATTCTGAGAGGGATATGTTCCCAAGAATCGTGCCGGGGCCTCAAAAATCGCGCTGGGGCCACCAAAATTCGCGTCGGTCCACCAGAATTCGCGAATGGGTCTCCAAATAAATACGGCGATCCCCGGAAAACTCGCTCCGAGGCCCGAAAATTTGCAACAGGAACCGTCAAAATCGCGTTGGGACCACAGCTAAATACAACGCGTCCTACAAACTCGAACCGGGCCACCAAAATATCGCGCTCGAGACCCACAATTCCCATCGGTAGTCCCGTCGAGGCTCCCAAAAATTGGCGTCTAGGGCCACACGTAAGCACAGTGTGACCACAAACACCGGATCGGTATCCGAAAAAAGTTAAGCTGGAGCCCTTCCAAATAAGGAGGGATTCCAACAACTAAATGACCAGGTAAAAAAATGGCTCTGGAGCACCGAACATATTATCAGATGCCTTCACCAATTGCGTACGGCACCGAAAAACATGCCGGATCTCGAACAATCGAGGTGGGATACAAAAACCTGGCGCCAGGGGCTCGATGAATCAGGTCGGGATTCGGACTTTTTAAAAAATCCGAAAAGATTCACAAAAATCGTATTGAGCCCAGAAAACTGGGGTTGGGTCTCCGGAACCACGCGCCTGGGCGCTCTGGGACCTAGAAACATCGCACCGACGCCCCAAAATTGTACTGGGGCCCCACAAGTGTGCGTCAGAAGCCCAAAATAAACACATCGGGACCCTAAGAGTACAACGGGCGCCGAAAATAACACTGGCCCTCTAAAGCGCACTGAGCCTCACAAAAAGTGACAGGGCCTTAACACATGCGTTGCAGCCATAAATAAACATACCGGGAGGTCTAAAAAATACACCGGAAGCTCTCAAGGAACACAGGGGTCATGATAACGCACCAGAGCCTGAAAAAGTGGCTGGGGCCGCAAAAGGCAACATGGTTCCAAAACAAACAAAAAGACCGGACGCTAAATAAACACATCGGGATCTTCGAAAACGATCCGACACGTAAAAAAAACCCTGTGTACAAAAATGCAACAAACCCTAAAACGAGCAGGGGGTTCGAAAATGTTATAAGCCCCTAACAAAAATGGATTGGTGCCATAATACACAATCATAGACCAAGAAAGACGCAACGGGTCCAAAAAAGAACGCTGAGGCAGGGCCTCGGTTCGGTAGCCAATCTGGGAGGATAGCAGCAAAGATATGAAGTGCATCAAAGCTCAGCGGAATCCGCATTTCATAACTACCAGGAAATGTGTGAAGTAGGAAGCTAATGATCGAATTTAATAAATCGACTTTTCGCAGCGAACGCCCATACGAAGCATTCCATCACGTCAAATATGGCGTAAGTCTATCATGTGGCAGCAATTAGCAAAACGCAGAAGGCCTAGCAGAAACCGTAGCATCGCTCGACGTGTGGCGAATGCACCGAATGCGAAAGATGGGTGTGCACGTGCACTGACGTTGCCGTCGTGGCGACCGGGTGCTATGAACTGGAATGCCTGAAATTGTGAAATTTTATATTTTAAAGTGGTGGGTAATACCTTTTTGAATTGAAGTTATAGGCCTAATACATTTTCGAAACCCTGCTGGTTTTAGGGTTTTGTTGCTTTTTTGTGCACCGAGTATTTTTTACGTGTCCGGGCGTTTTCGAAGATCCCGATGTGTTTATTTAGCCCCCAGTCTTTTTGTACGTTTTGAACCATGTTGACTTTTGTGGCCCCAGATTCTTTTTCAGGCCCTTGTGCGTTCTCATGGCCCATGTGCGCCTTGCGAGCTTGCGGTGTATTTTTTTTAGAGCTCCCGGTATGTTTATTTAGGACTGCAACGCATGTTTTAAGGCCCTATCGCTTTTTGGAAGACTCGGTGCGCTTTGGAGAGTTAGTTGTATTTTCGGGCAACGTTGTACTCTTAGTGTCCCGCTGTGTATATTTGGGGCTTCTGACGCACATTTGTGGGGCTCCAGTACGATTTTGGGGCTTCGGTGCGATTTGTTTGGGTCCCCAGCGCGACTTATCGCGCCCAGGAGCGTGGTTCCGGAGACCCAAAGCCAGTTTTCTGCGCTCAACGCGATTTTTGTGGATCTTTTCGGTTTTTTTTTTAGTCCGAATTCCGGCCTGATCTTTCGAGCCTCTGGCGCTATGTTTTTGTATCCCACCTCGTTTTTTTCGAGATCCTGTATGCTTTTCGGTGCCATACGCAATTTTTGAAGGCATCTGAAAAAAGTTCGGTGCTACAGAGCCATTTTCCTGACCCGGACATTTATTTGTTGGAATCCCTCCTTTTATGGAGGGCTCCAGCTTGATTTTTTTTGGGTTACCGATCCGGTTTTTGTGGTGTAGGTGTAATTTCAGTAGTGTGAGGTGACTTATCGAGGGATACCAAAATAAAACCTTGGAACTGGGTGGGTGAGTGAAATCCGACCAATCAGAACCATAGTGGTAGATTAGGTCCCTCCACAGGGCAATTTAGTTGATCACTAATTATATTATTTCGAAAGGTCCCCTATGACAAAATAGCAGTCGAAATCCAAGGACTTTTTAATGGGCGTAGGTGCCATCCCCCCCCCCCCCCTGCAAATCCGTTTGCCCCGGCCTGCTTGACGCAAATATAGGTACTCCACTGGTCCTTCAATAATTTTCCGAAGCATACGCCCATGGTGCAAAGCCACCGTTGAGGGGACATATTACCCCTCACAAGCATACAAAACAACATCCATGCCCCATATAAAATGTGATGAATGATGTTTTTAAATGTATTTTCTTCCAACAAACTTCATTTTTGTTATTACAGCCTGCATGATTAGAGCTTCCCAGCTTCCATACCTTCTCAACGTCATTTACAAAACGGTACAGCACAGCGAAAACCACGGGCGTGACGGCGTGGAATTTGAAAGTTTTGCATTACGTATGCACTGCCATTGTTGGATTGTTGCATTGTCATTTATACATTGCTGTTCAATGCTTGTTCTTGCCGTGTATTTATTTGCTGATGATACATTTTAGCTCGTGTGACAGTTGCCTTCCAGCCAGCACCAAATGTTATAAAATAAACAAATTCCTAAGATGGCGCTCAGAAAACCAATGCAATCCACTTCTCGTTGTCACCTTTGCGAAATTGTCGTCCTAGGACTGATAAATGATCATTCAAGCTTTGCTTATGACATCATGCTGGTGGGAATAAATAACAGTAGTGATGAATCTAGCTAAATTCAGTTAGACTTGGAGGACTTAAAAGTGGGTTGATCAATGGCAGATATCTGTAAGATATGCTTAGCACCAGCCCCGCCAGCTCGCTGCAATCTAGAGGCCAGCGGGAAGATTCTTCTGGTCGAGAAAGCATTGAGACGATGGTTTGTTTTGGCACTTAGGTATTTATCCAAATATTACTTATCTATACCCTGGTATGGCCCAGTTTTCAGCGAACATGATTAGTACTATTGCGTTTTGAGTAAATGATGCACTATGCTAAGAACAAACAAAACACCAATATGAATTAATGTTCCCCATTCTCGAACCACAGTAAGAGCCTAAAAACAATATGAGACCCTAACACAATGGAGGCCCCTTTCAGGGAGCAGAAGGCCCCCTTTCACCTTGCCCACCTGGAAGAATTTCGTGGCGACGCCACTGATATCATTAACAATTTTTGTTGCCCACTTTTGTACTCTCTCTAAAAGCCAACAATCTTTTTCATAACTCGGGGACCAAGCTTGGACACAGTATTCCAAATGTGGCCTGACATATGCACAGTAAAGCTTCCAGATGACTTCCTCACTTTTGTATGATACGTTCCTATTTATTTCCCCAAGCATTCTTAGTGCTTTCTTCCTGGCTTCTTTGGTCTGTTCTGATGCCCCAAGTTTTGTGTTCAAAATAACACCTAAGTCCTTCTCCTGCTGAGTCACAGATAGTACTTGGCCACCCATCAAGCATGGAGCCTTCACATGCTGCCTACCTACATGCATGATTTTGCACTTATAAAAATACAATTTCATTTGCCATTTTTCGGACCACTTCACAAGCTCGTCTAAGTCTTTCTGCAGCGAGACCTGCTCATTGTGTCCTGTTATTGCCCTAAAGACCTTAAAATCATCCGCAAATTTCAAAACTTTACCGTTTAGGCCACTTTCAATGTTATTCACAAATATAAAGAACAATAGTGGCCCCAGTACTGACCCCTGGGGGACTCCACTAAGAACATTTTGCCATGATGACTTGTACCATTTAGCATTACTCTCTGCTGTCTATCTGAAAGCCACGACTCTATCCATTTGGTTCCTGCTAGGATGCTACCTGCAATACCATGACCCTGAAGCTGCATCATTAACCGTTTATGGGGTACCTTGTCAAAGGCCTGACTAAAGTCAAGATGCTACATCAACCTGATTTTCCTGATCGAATTGTTCTGTAGCAAAATTCAAAAAGTCCAACAGATTTGTGAGACACGATCGCCCTCTTCTAAACCCGTGTTGAGTATCTTGAATCAATCTGTTACCTTCCAGAAAACTAACTATTCTATCCTTTATAATTGATTCGAGTACCTTGTAGACTAGGGATGTGAGACTTACTGGCCTATAGTTTTTAACTTTCCCTATTTCTCCTTTCTTGAAAATAGGAACTACATTTGCCTTTTTCCAATCGGTTGGAATTTCATTTTGTGAAACTGACCTACAAAATATTATACTAAGTGGAATTGCCAGTTCCTTTTCAGCTTCCCGCAATACCCTAGCATCAATTCCATCAGGTCCTGTTGCCTTGTTTCGCTTTATTTTCCTGATATGATTGAAAACAACATCACTATCAATGAAATCAACATCGTTTATCCGATCACCTGTCACTGAACTGTGGTGTACGGTTGGCAGATTAGTCACATCTTCCAATGTAAACCAGTGGCGTCGCCACGAAATTCTTCCAGGGGGAGGCAATGTTGGAAGGGGGCCTCCTCCTCCCCGAAAGGAGCCTCCTATTTTTTTAGTCTCTTGGTATGGTTCAAGAATGGGAAACATGATTTTATATTGATGTCTTATTTGTTCTTGGCATGGTGCATCATTTACGCAAAACGCAATAACACTAATCAATTTTTTCGCTGAGAACTGAGCCATTCCAGGGTATAAATAAGTAAATGTGGATAAATACTTAAGTGCCAAAACAAACCAATGTCTTAATGCTTTCTCGACCAGAAGAATCTTCCCGTTGGCCTCTAGATTCCAGCGAGCTGGCGGGGCTGGTGCTGAACATATCTTAAGGATATCTCCCACTGATCAACCCACTTCTATGTCCAGCAAGTATAACTGAATATAGCTAGATTCACCACTACTGTTAGTCATTCCCACCAGCTTGATGTCATAAGTAAGCTTAAACGATCATTTCTCAGTCCTAGGACGATAATTTCGCGAAGGTGATAACGAGAAGTGGATTGAATTGGTTTTCTTATCGCCATCTTAGGAATTTAGTGATCTTTATAACATTTGGTGCTGGCTGTAAGGCACCTGGCACACAAGCTAAAATAATAAATCCTCAGCGAATAAATTAATGGCAAGAACAAGCATCGAACAACAGTGCATAAATGACAATGCAACAATGCAACAATGGCAATGCAGAAATATTGCAAAACTGTGAAATTCCACGCCATCACGCCCATGGGTTTCGTTGTGCTGCAAGGTTTTGTAAATGACGTTGTTGAGAAGGTATTGAAGCTGGGAAGCTCTAATCATGCAGGCTGTAATCACAGAAGACAAGTTTGAAGGAAGAATATGCATTTATAAACATCATTCCTCCCAATTTGTATCGGGCATCGGTGTTCTTTTGTATGCTTGCGAGGGGGGAATTTCCCCCTTAATGTTGACTTTGCCCCATTGTTCTGAAAATTATTGGGAGACCAGTGGCGTACCTATATTTGCGTCAAGGGGAAGGGTGCGAAACGTATTTGGAGGGGTCCACCTACCCCATTAAAAAAGTCCTCGGACTTGGGCCATTATTTGTCAAAGGGGACCTTTTTAAATTAAATAATTAGTGATCAACTAAATTGTCCTGTGGAGAGGCCTAATCTACCACTATCGCTTCTGATTCGTCGGATTTCAACCCTAACTCCTCCATCCTGTTAGAATGTTTTCCTTTGGTATCCATTGATAAGTCACCTCACACTGCTGAAGTTACACCTATACAAATTACTTTAAAATGTAACATTTTCCAATTTCAGACATTCCAATTTCAGACATTCCAGCTCATAGCGCCCGGTTGCCACGACGCCAACGTCCGTGCACATGCATACCCATCTTGCGCATTCGGCGCATTTGCCACACTTCGTGCGATGCTACGGTTTCTGCCAGGCCTGCTACATTTTGCTAATTGCTGCCACATGATAGACTTGCGCCATATTTGACGTGATGGAATGCTTTGTATGGACGTTCGCTGCGAAAATTCGATTAATTAAATTCGATCATTAGTTCCCTATTTCCAACATTTTATGGTGGTTAAGAAATGCGAATACCCGCTGAGCTTTGATGCACCTCATATCTTTGATTAAATATGATCCCAGATTGGCTACCGGACCGAGGCCCTGCTTCAGTGTTCTTTTTTTGGACCCTTTTCGTCTTTCTTCGTCTACGGATGTGTCTTTGCGTTTCAAACCATCTTTGTTAGGATCCCAACACATTTTCGAAACCCCTGCTCATTTTAGAGTTTGTTGCTTTTTTGTGCACCCATGATTTTTTTTAGGTTTCGGGGCGCTTTCAAGGATCACCGATGTGTCTATTTAGTGCTCGGTCTTTTTGTTCGTTTTGGGACGATGCTGCTTTTTGCGGCCCCAACCTTTTTTTTGTCGGGCCCTGGTGCAGTCACATGGCCCCTGTGTGCCTTGAGAGCTTCAGGTTTATTCTTTTAGAGCTCCCGGTATGATATTTTAAGGCTGCAACGCATGTTTTAAGGCCCTGTCGTTTTTTGCGAGACTGTGCGCTTTGGAGGATACCGATGCGATTTTTGGGGTCACACTGTGCTTATGTGGGGCCGTAGAGGCTAATTTTTGGGAGCCCGACGTAAATGTTTGATGCCCAGACCAAATTTTTGGGTCTACCGATGGGAATTGTGGGTTCCGAACGCAATATTTGGGGAACCGGTTCGAGTTTGCGGGACGCGGGTTCCTGTTGCAGATTTTCGGGCCTCCGAGCGAGTTTTCTGGGCCCGCCGTATTTATCGGGTCAGCCCACTGCCCGAATTCTGGGGTCAGACGCGAATTTTTGTGGCCCCAGCGCGACGTTTTGGGGCCCCGGCACGATTCTTGGGAGCTTATCCCTCTTAGGAGAGAGGGGACATTTGCCCCTTTGATATGCCATTGCGGCCACGTAAGGTTTTTTTTTTGCAGCCGATGGCACCTTTCGGAGTGTAAAAGCCCTCCGGGTACTTTTTTCCGGACCTGTTCTTAATTTGCCCGTGCTGGAGTCGATTCGATCATTTTCAAGGGATGTGACGCGACTTTTTTGAGTCCAATGCAATCTTTTGTGACCTGACGTCATTTGCTTGGATCCCTAGCGCGAGTTTTAGCAACCTTGACACTTTTTTGCGTCCAACACGTTTTGGAGGCTTTTGGCGTCATTGTTAGGGCCCCAGAGTGATTATCCATGTCCGAATTGTTTTTCGTCGCCCCGGCTTCATTTGTGTCCCAGTGAGACTGTTAGGGATTGGTACGACCTGTCGTGCCCAAGCGTGATTTTCATGGTCCGGGCGTTACTTTTCGGTACACCCAGGCTCAGCGTGATTTTCAGGGGCCCCGGTTGGCTCTTTTTGGGAGCATGTCATGATTTTCAAGTACCCCGGCACGACTCCTACAATTTCTTAGGGGCTTCTTGCAAATTATAGGCCTCCTCTCGCGTCTTAGGTGTCTCATCCCATTTCCTGGAGCCTCTTTACCGTCTTTGGATGTCTTCTCGTGTCCTACCCTCCTCCATATTCAATGGCCCCTTCTCCCGTCTTGGAGGGCCTCATCCTACATCCCGGGGTCCCTGTAACATGGCATGGGCCTCCTCTCATGTTCCAGGGGCTTCCTCTGCCAAATTAGGGGCCTCCTGCCACGCCTCGTGGGCCTCCTCCTTTGTCCTGGCAAAGCCTACCCGTCTTGGGGGCATCTTCAATTTTGGAAACCTCACCTCCTTCCATACCTGCTACCACTCCCATCTTAAGGGCCTCCTCTCATTTCCTGGGAACCCTTTCCGGTCTTCGAGGCCTCATTTGGTCCTGGAGACCTACTCCTTCTTGAGGGACTCCTCTCGAGTCCGGCAGGGGCCTCATTTCTCTTCTAGAGGCCTTCTTTTTCAAATTAGGGGCCTCCTCTCACGTCTTGGGGGCCTCTTGCTCTGCGTGTGGATTCGATCTTTACCCATCTTAAGGGTGTTCTTTTATCTCCTGGCGGAGTCCTTTTTCTCCCAGGCGCCTCCTCTGCCAAATTACTGGCAACCTTTCCTATCTCAGTGGCCTTGTTACTTCCCGGGGACCTTCTTAGCCGTCTTCGAGCCTTCTTTTCCGCCTGGGAGCCATCTCTCTCATCCAGTGGCCTTTCTCTCCTATTGTAGGGGCCTCCTCGTTCATCATTGGGTCTCATTTCCAATCTCGTGTCGTTCTCTTCCGAATTAGGTGCCTCCTCTCTGTCTCTGGACGTCTCTGGATCATCCTTTTCTATCTCGGTGGAACCTCACCCGTTTGGGGCCTGCTTTTGCGTCTCCGAAACGTCATCGGATATCAACTGGCTTCCTTTCCCGTCTTAGAGCCTCCTCTCATATTCTGGGGACTTCCTTCCGGTATTGGGGCCTTCTTTGCAATCCTGGTTTCCTCCGTGCCATTTTTGACACTCTCGTGATTTTTGGGACTCTTACCCTCTCCTAGGTGACTCCTTTTTCAAATTAGGGGCCTCCTCTCACGTCACTCGTCATGTGTTTGGAGCCTCATTATCCTCTTAGCAGGATGCTTTTGGGTCCTAGTCCTAGATCTTCTCTTCTGGGTCCTCCTCTTCCAAAATATGGGCCTCATCTCGCTGGTCTCGGTGGCCTTTTCTCATTCCTGCGGAGACCTTCTTACCCGTCTTGGGCCCCCTCTTGCGTCCGCAGAAATCTCCCCTATCATGTCTTAATTTTATATTGCAGGGGCATCCTCTTCCGTCATGGGGGCCTAGTTTTCCAACTTAAGAATATGCTGCCACCCATCGGAAGCCTTTTCGTCTAACCTGGGTGGCTTCTTGCTCGTCTCGGTGGCATCTTTTCCGTCCTGAGGGCATCCTTTTCGTCCTGGGGGCCTCATTTTCGTCCTGGGGGCCACCTCCCAATCTCTGTTCTACGTTCGAGGGGCCTCCTTTTCGTCCTGGGGACCTCCTCCAAATCCCTGTTCTACGTCTTGGGTGCCTCCTTTTCGTCCTTGGGTGCATCCTTTTCGTTCTGGGGGCCTCCTTTTCGTCCTG
>JAOTOM010004124.1:25000-226429 GCA_034440615.1 Ashinkailepas kermadecensis
CTTTGATCTGCGCGTATCAACGGCACCAACCTGCCACCTAGCGGAGGGTAAGTAAAAAAATACGGAAACGCGACCAGTTTTAGGCCGTGCGCCTATGAGAGTTCGGGGTACGCACTTCGTATTGGAAGTTTTTCCAATTGATTCAGCCACCCCAGGAGGATTGCACCTGCCTTTCATGATATAGAATTGATCAAGGAACCTTACCATTCTTTCCTTAGTAATTTATTACGCTCCGTTTCGAAGTTGTCGTGATGCGAAGTGAATGCATCTGTGAGAGGGAGCCCATTTCGCCGAAAGGGTCGGCCCACCGATGTTGATTTCTTAAAAGAATCGGAGGGGGCAAAGTACATAAAGGCAATAGGCAGACCAAAATGAATAGGGGGGGGGGGTCACATTCCACAGGCTCCCATGTTAGAAGTTGAAATTATTGCAGGTGGGGGAAGCAAGCATTGAGGGGGCAGTTTCACCCTCAAAGATAAGAATGAGCGGTTCTGCTTTCGCCCACACCCTCCATGCTCTCTAGATTTGTCGCTGATATTTTCCAGTGGAGCATGGTTTACACAACTGAATGGGAGAATACAGACTTCGGCGTACCCACTAATCCGCAGAGGATTGAGCGGAAGTTCCATGAAGGTACAAGTCCCCTCCCCCTACACCGTACCACTGACATATTTATGATTTTGCCAAGGAGGCGTCATTTCTCCAGAGGGGCGGCTCTTGGTCAAGAACATTTGGACGGGGTACACTCCGATCTCCCAGAGAGGCACCATTTGTTTTTGTCTGAGGAGTGCATTTCACCGAAAAATTCCCGGCGTGCGTTGGAACTCCCAGAGAACTGCCATTCCCAGGCCGAGGAGCGCGTTGCGCTGATAAATTCGAGGGAGGGGGTACACTGGAACGTTCAAGGGAAGCGTCCTTCGGGTCATAAGGGGCGTCACTTTCGCTTCCTCCCCCTTTTGATCAGCCCTTGCAACATACCCTAGCTGGCAACGCCACTACTTCTCGCCGATTTGCTACCACTTGCCAGTCGTTCGACTCAGGGGTGTTGTTTTATATACCTTTGAGGGGGAACTGCCACCTCCATGTTTGCTCAACCCACCCCCGCAATTATTTCAACTTCTAACATGGAAGCCAATGGAATGTGCCCCCCCCCCAATTAATCTTGGTCTCCCTAGTGAAAAAAAATCCCATGGGATTGACCCATCAAATTGCATGGGATTGTCCTTGTCAGGATATGAAACATTCCCCATGAGACAATCGTGTGGGAATCCCATGCGGTTCCCTATGGGAATCCACCATGGGATCCCTACAAAGTCTCCGAGGGATTTTATACTATTCTCAGCGTGAATTCTCCAGGGATTCCCACTGAGAAATCCCAGTGGGGAAGCCCAGTTCCTGATGGGATTTATGAACCAGCACTGGTTCATAAATGCCATATGAACCCCAAGGGTCTTCCCAGAGCATGTTCATGCAAACAGGCTGAAACGATGTACGACACACATATTTTGAAAAACAAACGGTATTTGACGTATATTTATCAGGCGTTTTTGCAAGGTCAGTCAACATGTTGCATCTCAGCCACTCCTGGCGCTCATATACTCCTTACTTCTCAGTTGGCAAGCAAAATAATAGCAAAAAGTAGGGCTTCAAGTTGGGTAAGATATAATGAGGAATAAAGCTAAGCTTCAGAAAAAACAAAGTTAGCCTAGTCTTGCTTAAAAAAAACATTAAAATCAAAAGGGTATTATTGCTGCTTAAGGTATGTACAAAATAGGTTTTGCACACATTTTACCTCCATGAGGAAAACAAAGGTTAGGCTTGGTTAGGGTTTGGTTAGATTAGGGTGGGTTACCCTAGTGAAAAAGTCATACAGGATTCTCAGAAAATCCCCACGATCCTACAGGATCCTGTACATTTCCGCAGACACTCCTGCACAGACATGCGATCCTGCAGGACAACCCTGCAGGATTTGAGAAATATAGAAAGCTGTCCTACAGGATTGTAATATCGTGCATGACTTTCCTGCAGGAGTCCTGTAATGCAGTTATCAGTGACATATCTGGGGAGGGGAGCTGGGAGCATGTGCTCCCGCCCCATGGAAGCTGGCGCCCCTTCGGCCGGGAAGAGGCGCCCTCCGAGAAGGTTTGAGTGAATGGCTACTGTACATGATCATGTGGTTTATCGTGCAGAATTCTGACAATAATCATGCAAGATCCTTCACAAAACCATGAAGGGTCATGTACAATTCAGGTACAGGATGCTGTGTGATTCACATGCAGGATCCAGGAAAATTTATGTGCAGGATCCAGCAAAATTAATGTGCAGGACCCTGTATAATTTATGTTCAGGAACGTGCAGGATTTATGTGCAGGACCCTATAGGATTTATATGCAGGACAACACAGGATCCTGTAGGCTCCCATTCAATTTCTATGCAGGACCCTGCAGGATGGTTATGGATCCAACAGGATTAGTGCAAAGAATCCTGCAGGACAGCCCTGGATGCGACAGGATTTATGTGAAAGATCCTGCAGGATTTATGTGCAGGATCATGCAGGACAGCCCTGGATCTGACAGGATTTATGTGAAGGGTTCTGCAGGATTTATGTGCATGATCCTGCAGGACAGCCCTGGATGTACTGGATTTATGTGACAGATCATGCAGGATCCTACAGGACAGTTGTGGTGTAGTGGAGCGCGAGTGAGAGCACCAGCATGCTTGCCGGTCGACTGCTGTGCGCGAGTGCTGCCATCTATTAGATTATGTGGTGTACTTAAGGTTCACCCTTGGATGTAAGATGACAGTGTCATTAATCGTACTTAACCACGTCAATTATTGCTTGTTTCTCTGCTTATCTCTAATGCTCTGTGTCCAATAGCCATCTGCCATAATAGCTGTCTACTTCACTCAACTGACTGACCTGTACGCTTTCACAAATGCATGTACTTTTCGACATCGTCATCCCCCCAGTTGCCGGTTGACTCTCGCGCCATCAAGACGTTGCTCTGGGACGTGGACCAGCTATCGTGCTCCGTGGACGTATCTATCAAGACCAGCCTGCCATAAACTCAACATCTTCACTTCAGACTTCTTACTACTCTTCACCACCAACTTCTAGACCACTCTACACCTTCAACTCGTCTATAGGTTGGTCCAGAGCCGGCTGATCACTCCGCTGCTTTCTCACTGCTTGTTATTGCAGTTTCCTATTTTTCATTTTCGTTGGGCGACACCCATCGCTCTTTTCTCATTTCTTTTCTAGTGGCGTGACACCCGTCACCCCACCCATTTTCGTCATCGTCGTATTTTCGTTCCCTTTGTTCTGCGTGTTTATTTAGATTTCGTTTGGAAGGGTGTTTTTCCCCGTGATCGGGAAAAAGAGGAAGAAAGGCACCGACCCCAGCTCGCCACAGGACTCTGATTCTGAATTTCCTCCGCTGACCACACCCGACGACCATCGCACGAACACGGACTTGGCCTCTGATGTTCCCTCACTGAATTCGACCATTGATGACCCGCGCCGGACAATTCCCCTTGATGACGCCATGGACGCCCTTTGCACCTCGCCGAACCCTGCTCGTCCCAAGACCTCGGTCTCGCCTCAGAATCCAGACCAGACCATCACTCTTCACGCCACTGACCCACGCTCGAACCAGACCACGCCCTCCCAACCTGAACCCATCCAGCCCATTGAACCCTACCTCGACAGTGCTGGCTCTTACATTGTAGTCAAGCCTGTCGAGGAATCCGTTTCCTTCCGCCGTATCAACGTTTTCTGGCCGACTAAACAACTCCTTGCCATCTGCTCCCTAGCCAATCCGACATTGAAGCCCCTGCCAACGGAACCTTGGTCATTAAAACCCAATCCCGAGCCCAAACCACGGCCCTCCTCCGCACCACCACATTTTGTGGAAAATCCGTCACCATCACTCTCCATTCCAACCGCAACACCACCAAGGGAACCGTCTTCGCGCCGGAGCTCCGCTTCATGACTGAAGCGGAAATCCAGACGGAACTCAGGCCAGAGGGGGTGACCCATATCCACCGCATTACCTCATTTAAAGACGGTCAGAAACGCGATACGAGCCTCCTTGTCCTTACCTTCAATTCTACCAATCTTCCCAAGACCCTAGTCGCCGGATACCTACGATTCCAAGTCCGTGTCTTTATTCCTAATCCTCTCCGCTGTTTTAACTGTCAGCGCTTCGGCCATGGCAGTAAAACATGTCGCCAGTCCGCCCGATGCCCCAAATGCGGAGAAACACCTCATCCTGACTCCACCTGCTCCAAGCCTGCCCACTGCCTCAGCTGCAACACATCCGATCACCTCACCACTTCCAATGAATGCCCAGTTTAGCGCAAGGAGAAGGAGGTATGCGCTGTGAGGGCCACGACCGGGGTGTCATACCCCCAGGCCCGACGGTCTGTCGAGGCCACCTTCCCATCCGCGAAAACGTACGCTCAGGCGGCCACCGTTGCTCCCCCCACACGTCGCGTCACCACTACTTCCATCTCGATGCAAACAGATATTATTCCAGGTTTAGCTCCACTTAAAAAACTTACTCCACTGACCACACCGACACCAACCACCCTGGCTCCCAACACCCAGACCACTCCGACACAAACCACCCCGGCTCCCAACACACAGACCATTCCAACCAAACAAACGCCAACAAATTCCACAAGGAATTCCAGACCCCGCAGCCATTCGGCTGCCGGGGAGATGCCCGCCACTTCCGTGGCTCGCCGACCGGTGCAGGCCGGCGACCACGTGACCCGACCGGCTCCCAGCCGCGGGCATCCCCAGCGGCGGTGGTGCGCGGCCGAGAGTCGGCAGCCAAGGTCACCGACCAATCGGACGGCTCGGGTGCAGCCGTCCGACATCAAACCACACGCCCGCCTGACCTCCACGCACGGATGAGGCACGCACCGAAAGGTGCACACAAACAATAATATTTCTCCCAATGTCTATTTCTCCAATGGAATTGCCATAGTTTAATATCCAAATGGGCCGAAATGAAAGCTTTCTTTAGGATTCTCACACCTATGCTCATCGCTCTTCAGGAAACCTGGTTCTTACCCACAGATACATATAATTTCAATCTTTCAAATTACTCACTGTACCGTCACGATGAGGTCCGTGGACCACATCGCAGTGGCGGTACAGCACTGTACATCAACAATGATTTTACACACACACAAATTACACTGAATTCACCTTTACAAGCTGTAGCTTGTACTTTGCGTTTGCATGGCAGGAATGTGGATGTATGTTCCATTTATATTCCACCACAAACAGATAACACAAACATTTTGGTACAATTAGACAACCTGATAACACAATTCAAGAGAATCCTTTTATATTACTCTGCGATTTTAATGCCCATAGCCCAGCGTGGGGTAGAACACGCACACTTCCAGACACTCGCGGCCGCATCATTGAACAAATTTTAGACCGACATAATTTAGTATTACTGAACACCGGAGAACCAACCTTTTTCACCTTGGACATAATACAGAAACAGCTATTGATTTATCAATATGCTCGCCGACTCTGGCCAATGATTATGATTGGACCATAGACACTGATGTTCATGCCAGCGATCATTATCCCATTAAATTAACACCCACATTTTCAACTGCGGCAGATACGACACCAAGTTTTATCCCTCGCTGGAAAATCTCGAAGGCCGATTGGACAACTTTTCAAGAACCTTCACATATTCAATACAACCCCAACATTTCTCCCGTCGAAAACATCAACCAAGTTACCAAAACACTTCTCGAAGCAGCTTCCACCGCCATTCCACTAACAAAACCTTTCACAAAAAGAACACCAGTCCCCTGGTGGTCGATAGAAGTTTCCCGAGCAATAGCCGCAAGAAAGAGAGCATTTAGAAAATATTTACGTCATCCCGACCAACAAAATTTAGTCAGCCGTAATTATGAACGTGCGAAGACACGCCGCATCATTCGCGAAGCTCGTCGCCGTTCATGGTCACTTTATCTACAACAAATCACCTCTCGAACACCTTTAAGCAAAATCTGGCAGTTAATTCGCCGATTATCAGGACGCACTCCATTTAAATCACTCCCGGCACTCAAAATTCAAAACACCACAATTACAGACCCACAAACAATAGTAAATACAATAGCGGACACCATGGCTCACAATAGCTCTGACAACAACTACAGACCGGAATTTCTCCAAAATGCACAGCACACATTTCACACCGATTTGGCACAATTAGATTCGGACAACACTGAAACATACAATATCCCATTTCAAGTTTCAGAACTAGATACTGCAATTTCCTCAGCCGGTAATACTTCTGTAGGTCCCGACAATTTACATTATTCCTTTTTCAGACATTTATTCAACGACACAAAACATTGTATCTTACAAACATTTAATGCATTATGGTCTGGCCATACCTTCCCCGAAAACTGGAAGGAAGCCCTCATCATCCCTATTCCAAAACCCGGCAAAAACTACAGCAACCCCAATAATTTCCGACCCATCGCTCTCACCAGTTGTCTAGGAAAACTTTTAGAACGTATGATTGTAAAAAGACTGACCTGGTACTTAGAAACAAATCATCTGTTATCTCCAATTCAATGCGGTTTTCGTCATGGCCATAGTACAATAGATCATCTCGTTCGATTAGAAACTGACATACGCCTTGGTTATAAAAAAAACACGAACACACCATTGCAGTATTTTTAGACATTAGTAAAGCATATGATATGGTATACAAACCGGCATTAATTTCCAAACTTCTTCACTTCGGCGTCAAAGGAAATTTGGCTCATTATGTGATAGGATTTCTGTCTGGTTCCCGTCATTTTCATCTCCGGTGCAGGTCAGCGATTTCCGATCCACGTTTTCTACAGAACGGATTACCACAGGGGAGTTGTATTTCACCAGTATTATTCAACATCATCATTAATGACATTTTCGATAACATGCCTGCCAATCTATCATACTCGCTGTTTGCGGACGATAGTGCGATTTGGTGTTCCGGCAAAAATTATGATCATTGTTTAATTAGATTACAAAACGCACTTGACCGGATACACCAATGGTCCATCAAATACGGTTTCACATTTTCAGCTCCAAAATCTGCCACAATGGTATTCAGCAAATCAATTCCGTGCCCAAATCCAGATACACCACTTCACCTCGGAAACACTGACATACATTTTGTAAATTCGTTCAAATTTCTTGGTGTTATTTTCGATCGCAAGCTTTCCATGCACCAGCACGTCAAACACATCCAGGCCAAATGTTTTCACAGACTCAACTTATTTCGCTGCATTACGTCTTCATCATTCGGATCCGATCGTCACACGCTATTACAATTATACAAATCCTTGGTTCTTCCCATCATAGAATATGGCTCCATAGTTTACGCAAGTGGCAGTACCACCGCTTTGAAGCTTTTGGACACCTTACAAAATAAATTCATTCGCATAGCACTCGGTACAATGACCACGTCTCCCATTACTTCTCTACAAATCGAATCAGGAATTCCACCATTAGGTCTCCGAAGAATTGAACAAACACTCCGATACGCCGCAAAAATTCAATTTAGAGAACACCACCCCACACACGCATCTTTACAAATTCTCCCAAATCTACACCACGAATATTTAGGTCCCGCCGAAAAGCGAACCGGGCTTACCATAGCTTCACGCATTAAAACATTTTCTACACAGCTCCAATACAACATTCCACATATTACAGCTCTCTCTTCACCAACTACATCACCGTGGCAGATGGCTGAGAGACATATTGTCTATCTCACCACCACTCCAAAATCACAGCTTTGTCCAGAATACGCCAAACAAAAATTCCACCAGTTTCGTTCTCGTTATCATCATGTTCCTTTTGTTTTCACCGACGGATCCAAAGACGCAAATTGCACAGGAAATGCCATTGTTTCCGGTACATACACACAACAACATCGCTTGCCAAATGGGACCTCCATTTTCATCGCTGAATTACACGCCATTCTCACTGCCCTTCGCTATGTCCGCAACCGTTCGATTTGTGACCCCATGCGCCATGTCGTCATTTGTTCCGACTCAAAATCTGTTCTTCAATCTCTTTCTTCACTTTCTTTTTCGCACCATTGCCATATTTCCATTTATAACACACTTGAAACACTTCATCTGATGGGCATGAAGGTCCGTTTCCTGTGGGTGCCCAGCCACTGTGGCATCCCAGGAAACGAGAAAGCAGATCATTTCGCCAAACATTCATTACAATTACCACACATCACAGAAATTCCACCACATTTTGACGCCATCAAATCAACAATACGACAAAACATTCGACATTTTCGGAATCAACAATGGACTGACACAACAAACCACACACAATTACGTCTCATCAAACTTGTCGTCGAAAACTGGACCACATCATACAAAAAAACAGACAAGAAGAAAAAGTTCTATCCCGGCTCCGCATAGGTCACACTTTTCTCACACATCGATATATATACACTGCTTCACCTCGACCTTCATGCCCATCATGCAACACTTTTCTTACAGTTTCACATATTCTCCTCCACTGTCAACGTTACCATGACCATAGAAAAACACTTACCAACTACTGCCGTACACATAACATCCCCTTTTCTTTACCTACACTATTAGGAGATCGGCACCCATTCCTCATTAATCTACTTTTCATTTTTATCCGCAAAACCAACTTGCTTCAAGAACTATAGACTGACTATCAAGACATAACTATTCATTCATTCCACTCACGGCACGAAATGGCCTGAGCAGGCCGAAGTGCCCAACCAAACAAACAACAAAATCCAGGTACGGCACGAAATGGCCTGAGCAGGCCGAAGTGCCCAATCCAACAAAACAAAAACCGCTGAGCAAAGCACAAAAAAAAACGCTGAATAAATGTCCCATCTCGTGTCTCTGGGATCATCTCTCTGGAGGTCGACCACGCTTAGGTGGAGGTGCCGATCAGATGGCACACTTCATGGGTGTCAACAGTTCCTCCCTGGCTTCAGACTAACCAGCATAACCTTTCCTCCATTACCTGAACACTACCACGGTACCTCTCATCCATTACCTGCCATTACCATGGTACCTCTTCTCCCTCGTGGCTTTCCCAGATCCTACGCCTGCCCACGCACCTAGGCGCTGCAGTGGATCCGGCCGGATGTATGTGCAGGATCATGCAGGACAGTCCTGGATATGACAGGATTTATGTGAAGGATTCTGCAGGATTTATGCGCAAGATCCTGCAGGACAGCCCTAGATCCCACAGGATTTATGTGAAGGATCCTGCAAGATTTATGTGAAGGATCCTGCAGGATTATGTGAAGGATCCTGCAGGATTTATGTGAAGGATCCTGCATGATTTATGTGAAGGATCATGCAGAACAGTTCTGAATCCGACAGGACCTATGTGAAGTATCCTGCAGGACCCTGCAGGATTTATATGCAGGATCCTGCAGGATTTATGTGCAGGATCCGGTAGGATTTATGTGCAGGATCCTGTAGTATCCTTGTAGTAATATCTGAAACAGAATCCTGCAGGATCCTTCAAGACGCTGTCCTGCACAATTGTGCAGGACAATCCTGTAGGATTTTTCCACCAGGGTAAGCTTTTCCTTTAGACCAGACATAGCACTTCCGGAAAAAAGCACAAACACGTCTCTGAACACGATGAAGATGATGGAACCATTTGCTCATGTGGCAATTTGTCAAAAGTTTGACACTCTCCATGATTTTTTTTTTTTTGTGATTTAAAAAAAAATTCAAACGAACATTTCATCAGCTTGCGTGTTTGGATATTGCAAAGAAAAAACAGGAAAATGTGATATTTTTAATTTATAAAAAAAAAAATTCTTCAAAAGCAGTTTGTGGTAGGTTAAGCCCTGGTGAAAAAGTCCGACAGGATTCTCAGAAAATCCCCACGATCCTACAGGATCCTGCACATTTCCGCAGACACTCCTGAACAGACATGCGATCCTGTAGGACAACCCTGCAGGATTTGAGAAATATAGAAAGCTGTCCTACAGGATTGTAATGTCATGCATGACTGTCCTGCAGGATTCCAGTGGCATGCATGACTGTCCTGCAGGATTTTACAGATAACTATTCAGGTCCGTCTTAAAGGTTTGATGTGATGCAATTTTCAGTAACATATCTTGGGAGGGGAACTGGGAGCATGTGCTCCTGCCCTATGGAAACTGGCGCCCCTTCGGCCGGGAAGAGGCACCCCTCCGAGAAGGTTCGAGTGCTGTACATGATCATGTGGTTTATTGTACAGAATTCTGACAATAATCATGCAAGATCCTTCACAAAACCATGAAGGGTCATGTACCATTCAGGTACAGGATGAAGTGTGATTCACATGCAGGATCCAGCAAAACTTACGTGCTGTAGGATTTATGTTCAGGAACGTGTAGGATTTATGTGCAGGACCCTGTAGGATTTATATGCAGGACACCACAAGATCCGGTAGGCTCTCATTCAATTTTTATGCAGGATCCTGCAGGACGGTCATGGATCCAACAGGATTGATGTAAAGAATCCTGCAGGACAGCCCTGGATGCGACAGGATTTATGTGAAGGATCCTGTAGGATTTATGTGCAGGATCATGCAGGACAGCTCTAGATCTGACAGGATTTATGTGAAAGATTCTACAGGATTTATGCGCATGATCCTCCAGGACGGCCCTGGATCCTACAAGGTGTATGTGATGGATCCTGCATGACAGTTATGGCGTAGCGGAGCGCGAGTGAGAGCACCAGCATGCTTGGCGGTTGACTGCTGTGCATGAGTGCTGCCATCTATTAGACGATGTGGTGTACTTAAGGTTCACCCTTTGATGTAAGATGACAGTGTCATTAATCGTACTTAACCATGTCAATTATAGCTTGTTTCTCTGCTTATATCTAATGCCCTGTGTCCAATAGCCATCTGCCATAATAGCTGTCTACTTCACTCAACTGACTGACCTGTACGCTTTCACAAATGCATGTACTTTTCGATATCTTCGTTCTTCAATGTAATAAATAGGTTTCAGGCTTCAACTGTTCGGTTACCTATTGTGCCGGCACACAAATGTCCCATCTTGTGTCTCTGGGATCATCTCTCTGGAGGTCGACCACGCTTAGATAGCACACTTCATGGGTGTCAATTGGCGACAGGACTTCTCTGGCTTAAGACTAACCAGCATTACCTTTCTTTCATTACCTGAACACTACCACGGTACCTCTCATCCATTACCTGTCATCACCATAGTACCTTTTCTCCCTGGTGGCTTTCCCAGATCCTACGCCTGTCCACGCACCTAGGCGCTACAGTGGATTCGGCAGGATTTATGTGCAGGATCATGCAGGACAGTCCTGGATGACAGGATTTATGTGAAGGATTCTGCAGGATGTATGCGCATAATCCTGCAGGACAGCCCTAGATCCTACAGGATTTATGTGAAGGATCCTGCAGGATTTATGTGAAGGATCCTGCAGGATTCATGTGAAGGATCCTGCAGGATTCATGTGAAGGATCCTGCAGGATTCATGTCAAGGATGCTACATGATTTATGTGAAGGATGCTACATGATTTATGTGAAGGATCATGCAGGACAGTTCTGAATCCGACAGGATCTATGTGAAGGATCCTGCAGGATTTATGGGCAGGATCCTGCAGGATCCTGTAGTATCCTTGTATCAATATCTCACAGTATCCTGCAGGATCCCTCAAGACGCTGTCCTGCACAATTGTGCAGGACAATCCTGTAGGATTTTTCCACTAGGGAGGTTAGGTTAAGATAGGCCTTTTCTTAATTTGGAAAATTTAAGACAACAAATTGTTTGAAATTTGTCAAATTGTTCTTTTTCTTCTCTAAAGGGGAGCTTCGGCTTCGATAAGCTAGGCTGCCATATTTGTATTTTTGAAGCATAACTTTTTATGCTGTTACCTAATTCAAAACCCCTTTTCTAGTGTTATTTTACTTACAAACTAAAAAGTAAGCATTTGCACAAAAAATGAGAAGTCCATCATCTTAGTCATATTCATAAACATTGCATTCGAAGGATAACTTCCAAGAATTCATAAAACACCTTAAAGCACAACCCTACCAGCAAAATATGTGACTCATTCATCCTGTGTACAACCTAAATGATAATTGTATTGTTGTTAAAACCACCTGCTGTACAAAAGGTGTGCACACTGCCCTGGCAGAGACCTAGACAACCATGAGCATAGGTTTCTGAGCATGATTTGTGTGTGTGTGTGTGGGGGAGGGGGGGGGGGGGGCGCACAATACACGAAGGTAATGGGCAGGCTAAAATGGATTGGGGGAATATCTTATAGGGTGCCATGCTACAGGTTTAAATTATTGGGGTGGGGGACAGCCAGCAGCGTGTGGGGGGGGGGCAAGTACCCTCCCAAAAACATACAAAGCTACACCCCTGCATGTAGGAGTATTATTGCAGCTTAAATTAACCAAGAGAGGAGTGTACACAGTTTACCTTCATGAAGCATACAAAGGGATTAGGGTTTGCTAGGTTAGATTAGGCTCTTTTCTAAGCTAGAAAACAAATATCAAACAAAGTTGCTTTTTTCTGATATCTTTAATACAAAAATTAGAACTTGTTTTTCTTCAAAAGCAGTTTGTGGTAGTTTAGCTTAGTTTGAGGCAGGATTTTTTTCCTTAAAAACATCTAGGTTAGGTTCAGTTAGCTTAGTTTAGGTGTTTTTAATTTAAAAAAAAGTCGATAAAAAAATGTTCAGAGATTAATTAGAAACGTTTTCTTGCATGGAAGGCTAGGAATTAGGTTTGGTTATGTTGCATTTGTCCTGATTTTGAACATTACTTTTCATGCTATATTACCCAACTCCAAGTTTCCACAATAACACCTTCATTGGTGTTATTTTTGCTCCCAACTGAAAAGTATGCATTTGCAGAGGAAATGAGTTGGCACATCACAATCTTGCTAATCACATTCATGAACATTGCATTAGAAAAAGAAAGTCCATGAAATCGAAAATTACCTTGAGCTACAAATTTACCTAGGTACCTATCTACCTATCACAATCATGATGAGCTCTCCAAATCCCCAGTACCAGATTGCAGTAGCATTTAACTTAGACATCAACTACCAAACCAAATGATGGCAGCACTACTAATAATCCTACAATATGTCGCTATAAGCCCACCACATTTCCCCACATCAGTTTTTCCGATTTGGTTTTGATCATGGGACAATCCAGGTTTTCCTCCATGAGACATATAGGATCCCATGTCCCATGGAGAATAAATGCCAATCCCATGGGATTTTTTCACTAGGAAGCTGCCCATTGTCTTCATTTACTTTGCCCCATCCAATAATTTCGAGATAAAGATAAAGATAGAGAGATAAGAGATAAAGATTCAAGATTAAGATCAAGATATCAACATCGGTGGGCCGACCCTTGGGGCGAGGTGGGCTACCTCTCACAAATGTCTTCACTTCTCACCACAACTTCTGAACGGAGCGTAATAAATAAATAAGGAAAGAACGGTAAGGTTCCTAGATCAATTCTGTATCATGAAAGGCTGATGCAATCCTCCTGGGATGGCTGAATCGATTGGAAAAAGTGTCAATACCAAATGCGTACCCTGAACTTCCATAGGCACACGGCCTAAAACCGGCCGCGTTTCCGTGTGTTTACTTACCCTCCGCTGCGTGGCTGATACGCAAACAGCTGTTGGTTTCCAATCCAGGCGTACATGATCCATGCTATGATTGCCAAACACATTTTTCAAATCTAGCCTTTGAAATAAAAAGGTCTCGTATTTACAATACTGTCTCAGTGTTTTCTATTATAAGATTAATTATAATAGCGCTTTCTGGAACAAAATTATTCAAAATAAATCAATTTAGGAAGAAGAAGCCCAGAACACTTTCATGTCAGTTGGCGCCTCGCTGAAGCATTGCGCTGTTTTGTAAAATTGATTTTCCAGGCCGGAATTTTATTATCATGAGAAGAGCAGATAGGTGTCGGTGTAGGAGGGTGTAGGTCCGATACAGTGAAGAAGCACAACCAGTGGAGGATTTCGTGAAGTTTGGTCGTCAACAATTAATCGAGGAGTCTTCTGCTTTAATGGTATGTATCCCTTCTCGTGTCTGAGTAACAGGCAATACGTTATTGACTTCCTGCTCTGGGCACCAGTAGTGGCGCAGAAACGATCTCGGAGTTGGCAGCGAAAGCTTCAGTGGATAGCTATTTTAAACCAGGTAGGTACCTACGTTCCTAGATATCATTCAGAGGTGGAATTTCCCATGCTTTTGTTGAGGCCTGGGTCCCACCACCTTTGCCTTTGCCACACCATCTTGCTTTCTGGGATCTTGTTCTCTGGGAGACTAGGGGCAACATGGAACCCTATGGGGTGGGCGTCATGCACTAGTTTGGCATCACTCATTTCCTCCATGCATTGGGCCCCACCAATGATTTCAAACATTCCCACCCGTAGGTACCTACCAAGGTAGGAGGAAGGGGCGTTTGGTTCTAATTTTGTGTGTGTGGGGGGTGGAGGTGGGGCACAATACATGGAGTAAATGGGCGGGACGAAATGGATTGGGGAGAGGGGGTGCCACTCCATAGGGTACTATGTTCAAAGTTGAAGTTATTGGCGGAGAGGGGCGGGGGCAAAGCCAACACTGAGAAGGCACTTGTCCATTCAAAGGTATGCAAAACAACAATGGCCCCTGGGACGATTAGATTCGCTTCTGAGACCAGCAGAAGAGGACTTGGGACGGTCAGAGGAATCCCCAGAGACCTACGGAGGGACCCTGACACGGTCAAGTACCCTGAGATGGACAGTAGTTGTAGCGACGGTTCAAGGGAGGGCCCCAGAAGGGTCAAAGTGGCCCTAAGACCAACATAGAGGGTTCGGGGATGGTCGGAATGCCTTGAAGCCGACATGACATAGTGAGTCCCGGTAGGACCTTAACAATGAGGGAAATTTGCCGAGATTTCATCCCAAAATCGTACAATGATGTGTTTCTGTATCCATCGAGTCAATAGATGCCCTCCATTTGAATAATTCAGCTGCGTCATCTTGCTGTGTTTTCCAGCTGCGCTTGCCACGGCGGCCTAATGGGGTCTGAAAGTTGATAAAGATGTAGATGGCGCTGAGAGTCAATGGTCACCCAGCCTTCTTTGGCGAACCTAAAGCGCTATGTTTTGTGGGTTAGGAAGGGCAGAATCTTTATATTTAAAAAGCCTATTGTACATTTTGTAAGCAGCGTATGTTGTTTGCGCGTATTTAATTATGTTGAATGTACTTCAGACACGTCTAGTTTGCTGGAATATTTACCATTAGTGCGCTAGAAATTAGGAGAAGCAAGCCAGAAGTATGGGTGTATGTGCGGTTCCCGGCTGCCATAAACGTGATCCATCTATCAAGTTTCCAGCAGACTGCAAGGTAAGAAGGCAGAAAATTGATTTTAAAAACAACTATTGTTTGACTGCCTTTCTGTAAAAGACGTAGTGGGAACCATTTAGGGAAGCACTGGTAAGGTACCTAGGTACATTAGGTACCAAGGTAAGTACCTATTTATTGTCCAGACTGTAAAGTATGGCACAAGGTTCACTGGGGCACATCAGCCCACAGTGAAAATATGCACCAATCCACACCAAGGGTGAGAAATTGACTCCAATCTGCACCCCCCTCCCCCACCCCCACCCCCAATCCATAGCCAGGAATTTGTCATGGCTAATACCTAACATGCTAAGATTGGATTGTTAGCCTACTTATTTTGAAACTAATAATTTGAGTTCCACCCATTAGTTATGTTCAGTCAAATTAATTTCACCAAAATTGCATTGCAGGTTAGGTTGGGCAGTAGGTATCTGGTCACCTAGAGCTAGGTACCTTACCAAGGTAGTTGTTCATATGGGCCCCATTAGGGGCCCACACCTACCTCTCTGGGAGCCTGCACTGCTTGGGGCACTGACTCCCAGGGGCCCACATCTCTTGTGTGTCCTGCACACAGGAGTGGATCCAGAAAGCTGTCAAGGGGGGGGGGTGACCTCATAGAGAGGGGGCCCATGCTGTGCCAGGATACCAGCCAAGAATGTCCTTCCTGGAGTAGGCAGGGTGGAAAGTGATGTTTGATGAGGCCTGCTAGTATTCCATGTTCCGGTCTTGGGGGGGGGGAGCAATGTCTGGTGTGACCCACAGGTATTCCATGTGCCAATCTTGGGTGGGGGGTCTGACACTTGTGAAATTGTGCCCCATCTTGGGAAAATTATCGTACAGATTAAGGGGTTTAGGGTAGGCTTTAGGTCAGGTTTGGTCAGGCCGGGTTAGGTTTCAGCCCCACCCAATGTGTGATGCCTGCTAAATGAATACCGGAACTTCTCAGGGAACCTGCACATCCACTAGAGCGGTGGTTCCCAACCTTTTTGGTCCATTTCCCCTTTCGCCTCTGGCCAAACCTGCCGTTTCCCCCTAAAAAACTGAAGTTATATTTGTATGTCACTCAAGACATCACTTACGTCAATGAGACAAATGCGTAATGGATCCCATCACAATTTCCCCCTGAAATACCGAAATTTCCACCCATGGGGAAATTTCTCCCCGGTTGGGAACCACTGCACTAGGGGGACCTGTAACTGTACCTCTGCAAGCCAGTGCTACCAGTCTGGCTGCTTGAAGCCAGGCATATGAGGCCTGGCCCAGCCTCCCATGTTCATGGGCACCCTTTGCACCCCCCCGCACAACCTTTCTTCAACACAATATTTCCGAAATCCTTGGCCTAAATGACTTGCAACCCTAATAAAAGCCACATGCCAACACCGACTCCCGGCAACCCCACGCAAAATGCACAGCAAAGATGGCCGACGCCTCCTCGTCGGGTGACCATTGCGTACAGCGCCGCCCTGGTGGCCAAATCGTAGCTTTCAGACCCCATTGGTGGAATGGCTCACGAACACGAACAAAAAACGTCCATAGTGGTAACCAGGGGTGTTATTTTATATGCTTTTCAGGGGGAAAGTGCACTCTCAATGTTGGATTTTCCCCCGCAAATAATTTCAACTTTTAACATGGCACCCTATTGGGTGTGCCCCCAATGCATGCTCATTGTCCTCATGCATTTTGCCCCCTCAATAATTTTCAGAAATCAACACCCATGGTGGTAACCCAGCACGAATTGTTTTCTTTGCTCACGTAATTTTTTTTCGATGAAGTGGCTTCAAAATAATTTTCTCGGAATCCCGGGACTCACGGTACCATCTGGACACCCGCCAGGAATGGCCTCATGCAAGGGCGTGGGAACATGAGGGCAAAGTGGCAGTAACCACCACCCCCGCCCAACTTCGAGCGAATTTAACATTCACAAAGACCATTGAGACGCTGCATAGAAAGAAACGAGTTCAAGATGGCTCCTGCTCTCCCTCCCAACTTGAAGACAATCCCGTGCCACTGGCGGCCATGGATGAAATATGCTGATTCTAGTAAAAACTAACAAACATTTTGGGTAAATATTTGCCAAGTTTTTGAAGCAAGAACGGTATTGAATTCCCTCTTATCTAAATATATCCAAGTCCAATGAGCTTTTCTTTAATTGTGGACACTTATGTTCTTGTCCCCCCCCAAGGGTCTTCTGGATCCCGTATATTCGGTACCGTAATACCAGGGATTCGGTATTATTCGGTACTGTAATCATGGATTATGTACGCCTGGATTGGAAACCAACAGCTGTTTGCGTATCGGCCCACCCAGCTGAGGGTAAGTAAAAACACGGAAACGCGGCCGGTTTTAGGCCGTGCGCCTATGGGAGTTCAGGGTACGCATTTCGTATTTGATTTGTTTCCAATTGATTCAGCCATCCCAGGAAGATTGCATCAGCCTTTCATGATACATAATTGATCAAGGAACCTTACCGTTCTTTCCTTATTGATTTATTACGGTCCGTTCAGAAGTTGTGGTGCGAAGTGAAGAAATTTGTGAGAGGGAGCCCACCTCGCCCCATGGGTCGGCCCGCCGATGTTGATATCTTGATGATCTTTATCTTGAATCTTTATCTTGATCTTGAAATGATTGGACGGGGCAAAGTACATGAAGGCAATGGGCAGACCAAAATTAATTGAGGGGCACATTCCATTGGCTCCCATGTTAGAAGTCGAAATAATTGCTGGGGTGGGTTAAGCAAACATTGAGGTGGCAGTTACACCTCAAAGGTATATAGAACAACACCCCTGAGTCGAGTGACTGGCAAGTGGTAGCAAATCGGCGAGAGGTAGTGGCGTTGCCAGCTAGGGTATGTTGCAAGGGCTGATCCAAGGAGGAGGAAGTGAAAGTGGCGCCCCTCATGGCCCGAAGGACGCCTCCCTTGGAGGTTCCAGTGTACCGCCCTCCCTCGAATTTCTCAGCGCAACGCGCTCCTCGGCTTGGGCACGGCAGTCCTCTGGGAGTCCGAACGCACACCGCGAATTTTTCGGCGAAATACACTCCTCACACAAAAACAAATGGTGCAGCTCTGGGAGATCGGAGTGTACCCCGTCCAAATGTTTTGGACCAAGAGTGTCTGGAGAAATGACGCCTCCTTGGCAAACTCATAAATTTGTCGGTGGTATGGTGCAGGGGGAGGGGGCTTGTACCCCCCATGGAACTTCCGCTCAATCCTCTGCGTATTGGTAGGCACGCCGAAGTCTGTGCTCTCCCATTCAGTTGTGTAGACCACTCCACTGGAAAATATCAGCTACAAATCTAGAGAACAAGGAGAGTGGGGGCGAAAGCAGAACCGCTCATTCTTATCTTTGAGCGTGAAACTGCCCCCTCAATGCTTTATTCCCCCACCCGCAATAATTTCACCTTCTAGTATGGCAGCCTATGGAATGTGACCCCCTCCCCATATTCATATTGGTCTGCCTATTGCCTATGTACTTTGTCCCCTCCGATCCTATTAATAAATCAACATCGGTGGGACGACCCTTTCGGCGAAATGGGTTCCCTCTCACAGATGTATTCACTTCGAATCACGACAACTTCGGAACGGAGCGTAATAAATCAATAAGGAAAGAATGGTAAGGTTCTTTGATCAATTCTGTATCATAAAAGGCAGATGCAGCTCCTGGGGTGGATGAATCAATTGGAAAAAAATCAAATACGAAATGCGTACCCCGACTCCCATAGGCGCACGGCCTAAAACTGGCCGAGTTTCCGTGTTTTTACTTACCCTCCGCTAGGTGGCAGGTTGGTGCCGTTGATACGCGCAGATCAAAGGCGCCGACGCGGAGTTTCCAATCCAGGCGTACATCATCCATGCTGTAATCCCAGTGGTTCGGTATTATTCGGCACCGTAATTCTAGGGGTTCGGAATTATTCAGCACCGTAATACTAGGGATTCGGTACCATTCGGTACCATAATATTAAGGATTCGGTACCGTAATATCAGGGATTCAGCACCATTCGGGATGAAGTCCACTATGCGTCAAATTTGACATCAAACCAATTACGGTTTATGGGTAGATTGGACCAGCAGACTTGTCGCCTGGCCAAGCGTGTCCCATTAGGCCTTCTAATATTACAGTGGAAACATATAGTGTGTCCCCCGAATCCATTTGGGTCCGCCCATTATCTTCATGTATTGTGCCCTCCACACAATAATTTTCACAAATCAATGTCTGTGATTGTCTATATTCTTGATCTAGTTACATTCTATTTCGGTATCGGATATCCGCTCCAAGTGTTGACGATGGTGGCTATATCATTTCTTCCCAGTTTCGCACACTTCGACGCTCCACAGTCTCGAACTCCAAAAACAAGAGGATTTGGCTGTGAAATTATCGGACGTCTTCACCGCTCCCGTTGTTTGTGGTGCAGTGTGTTGGGCCATTGTTTGCCGCGCGGGCTGCGTATGCCGCCGCCGGCGGTCGTGCAACCGGGCGCAGTTGCGGCGAGCGTGATCCGTCTGCCGCGCCACAGATGGCTCCCCTGGGTCGCGTCGGCCGCCGCACACGTCGCCTGTTCCTCAATCACGCGGCTGTTTGTCGGCGGCGCGGCGATGACGCTCGCACCCGGTCGGCGGCTGCCACACCCGGTCGGCGGCTACCACACGGTCGAGCGACTGCCGGCTACGACTGAGTATATTGTCGTCGACCAGTCACCGCCCGCTCAGGTATCCCCGTCATCGCCGCTGGCTCTGGCGTCCTGCGGTTGGTTTTCATGTCCCTGTTGTAGCGGTTGGTTCCGGTGTTCCCCGGCTGGTTTCAGTGTTCCTGCTGTCGCAATTGGTTCCGGTGTCCCGGTATTCGCGACTGGTTTCGGCGTTCCTGTGGTCCTGGTTGGTTCCAGTGTCCCTGTTGTCGCGGTTGGTGCTGGTGCTCCTGTTGTGGCTGGTTCTAATGTTCTTGTTGTCGCGGCTGGTTCTGGTGTTCTTGTTGTCGTGACTGGTTCTTATGTTCCTGGTGTCGCGCTGGTTCTGATGCGCCTGTTGTGGTTGGTTCTGGTGTCCCTGTTGTCGTGGTTGGCTTCCTATGTGTCTGTTGTCGCGGCTGGACCTGGTGTACCTGTCACCGCGGGTGGTGCCGGCGTCCCAGCAGTTCAACCCGTCGGCGGGGTGTGGGAGGCCACAGCGCCACACCGGCCGCGGGTCCGCGGCCCGCGACCTGCAGGCGACAGCCCGGGGCGCTTGATCGATGACCTGCACGCACGCAGGGGAAACCGAGGGCGACGCTTTGTGGCCGACGGAAGGAGCGTCCTTTTTGCCGTTGCGGAAGCATGTTCGAAAAGATTGTGTGTACTGATGAAATCGGCAAAAGAACGCTGAGAAGTGTTGCCAGGAATCTGCTTTGGTTGAATCCATCACTAATAGGACATCCAGTGAAGTCCCACTAATGGCTATTGTGGTAATTGCGCCTCGTGGATGATGTGTTGCATGTACGTGCAAATCACATGGCCCGTCCGTCTTCCTCTACTTAGAAGGCGCACTTGATTTGGTTTCGTCACGACAACGTGCACAACCACTTCTTTCACCAGCGTTTGTGCTCCGGCTGGTGCAATGACTGATGGTGGATTGCTATTATTATGTACTATTATGTACTGTAATGTTATCCACATGAGGCGCCCAGACGATGTTAGCATGATTGGGAAAGCAACAGACTTGCTGCATTTGATATGTCGCAATAATTGGTGAAGATGAAGGACAAATGCAACATACGCATTAGGTAAACGCCAAAACCACGAGGCTACTTTTCCTTTTTTAAACAATGAAACATTAGGCGCGTGGAACGAGTGAGGAAAAGAAACGGTCTAAAGGTGTGTCCACTATATGTATCAGTCACATATTCAATATTGTGTTGCTCTTATGGTGACGAATTAATGTTCTCTTTTAAACTGCACAAAACGCCGTAGTGGCATGGACTACTCATAATGCTACTACAATGCCTGTTGTGTGTCGAAGATAACTATCCTGTTATCTTCTCGGTATGACATCGCCTGTGAGACAGGCTATGGGAGACCTTGCCGTGGCTTGATGTGATATTGTCACCCATTGTGGGAGAGCTGCCCGCGATCACCACTCTCGGTGCATGGCGTCTGACGTACACCAGTCGTATGCTGTGGTTCTCTGTCTGCCAGAGTGACTCCCGAGATAACATGTTTTTCGGCTGCTCCATTTCACTTAAGAACCCTTGAGCGTGTAATTAATTCCGCTTTTTTATGTCTGTAGGGCGATCGTTTCCTTTCGTTTTCATCCCCGCCGCGCGCCGACCACCGTGTTTCCGCAGGGCCGCTTCCCAGTTTGGCAGCGCTATTCTTGAGTCTAATTATTTTCGTCCGTTATTTAACGAGTCAGGCGGCTGATTTTCCGGCATGTGCGCGTGCCTCGCGCGGTGTGGCTGGCAGGGCCACCATTTCGAGAATCCAAGAACTCGCATCGGCTCATTGTCCTTCCGTATCGTACGTAAAACGTGCGTCGGTTTTGAGAAGGAAATTGCGTACGATAACTCGGCACTCTAAACAGCACCTCACTCTTCGGTTTCGGTCGCCCGATTATTTGTACGGTTTCGATCGCCCTTGATTGCGCATTGCGGTAAGAACTCAGGGCATCTGTTGTCCTTGCCAATAACAGGACTCCAGAATTCTCTCCCCGCGTTGGTCTCACGGCTCCAGCTCAGGCGTCCAGACCCAGATTCGAGACCGATGCATGTCCTCATTTGCCAGGCTTCAATAAAATGGCTTTTGGAAATAAGGGAAAGTATCAATAAGGGAAGGTAATTGTTTCCAAGTCTCATCTGGAGAAGCTACGTGAGATATCGAAATAAAATAACGACTGATGCACGCCTCATTTTGTGCTCTGGCTAGTTCCGCCAGGCCGCTTCCTGCTAGCTGTTATGGTGCTCTTCTATGCAGTTAGTTACCCTGATGATGCACACGTATCCGCCAAAGTGTATGTTGTTGCGAAGTTTGCTGACAAGCTTTACTATATGCACTGCAAACATCTACCGACACGTCTGGTAGCACAAATACGTCGGGGCTCTTATCCTACCATATGCTCCCTCTTACGCTAGCCAGATATCCGTGATTGCCGTGGAGGGGCAGTGAAGTACAGGTGACAACATGATCTATTTCACGGCCGGTTACCTCCGTATTCCATAAACACAACCACGTTTTGGATGTCATGAAGAATGTGGAATGGCTGGATGCTCCACAGTTTCTTTCCCGTTCTCATCAAACCTCTCTTGTCAGATGTTAAAATAAAGGAGCTGGCATGCATTTATACCCAGATTCAGCAAAATGAAATCATAGTTGCCAAATCCACTGGCTGTTCTGACCACTCCGCACCTTCCTTGCTCTACAAAAGAACGGCATCAGCACCTTTGAGGTAAGCTTGCCAAACCATAGCTACGGGAAAGTTTCGACATGAATACTTGAAACGAAGATAACAGCTGTACGTTGTTAGATGATGCATTAGTAAAGTTATTGATGAGATCAAATTAGTTCAAGTTGTATTTTTCCTTTCCATCCCACCAAAAAAAAACTCCCTGCATAGCCGCCTTACTATCCATTGCCTTTGTAGGTCTGACCCGTTACTTATATACACCCTGGAGCCACTTAGTCAGTTTGGGATATGCGACAGCCCTCCTAGACTGAATTTCCAAACCCTTGCGGTCTATTATTCTACATCTACACAAGGCAAAATATGTCGTTTTCAAATCCAAGTGGAAGGCGAGCGAGTGGAGTGGTGCAGCGCAATGATCCAGCCTGTGCTCCCGGATAGGATATTTCCAGTTACACCATAGCAAGTGGTGTTGTTGACCACTCAGCCCTCCGGCCTATGCACCACAGGGATGTTGCCATGACGACACCATAGCAATTGATGTTGACCGCCATGACGACGCAAGTGATGTTGCTGATCACTCCGCCCTCCGGCCTACGTACCACAGGGCTGTTGCCATGACGACACCATAGCGAGTGATGTTGTTGACCAGTCGGCCCTTCGATCTGCGTACCACGGGGCTATTGCCACGACCACATTCTCCCCTGCATTGACACGCGTAATTGCTGCGAACAAGTGCACGAACATCCGACAGCTTGCCGAGTTAGACCGTTACACGGACTGCTGGTGCTGCTGACTCCCTGAACGGGAACAAAGCGCAACTATGGCCACTTATTGTCCGACACGGGAAGACTAATTACTCCGTTGCTGCATTTTGGAAAACCAAACCGCCTAAGCTTCAGGCGAGGTCGAAGGGCTGTCGATCTGGCCCATTGGCCGGTGAAAAGAGCCAGATGAGTGCGGGCACAGCTGGCGGAATTGATGATGGTAAATTCTGAATTCGCAGAAGCCGAGGAGAAAAGGGCGGGCTCGTGTTGGCGGCCAGCATGGCTGCGTAGTCATTAGTCAGCTCTGCTACACGTGACGTCGATACTGCACCGCGACAAAGATACCTGGCGCGCGCGCCGCCCCTTCTCCGGAATGCTGGTTGCCATTGCTCGGTGAGAGCCGCGAGCTATCGATGGCTGACGTCGGAGCGCACGTGCGACATGGGCGCGCGCGGCACGGCACCCACCTCTGACTGATGGCCGCCCCTGCCCGCGCGGAATGCGCCCGATGCGGCACACCGAGCGTGCCGGATCGTATTGTGGCGCCGGCGCCAGGTCGTTTGTCGTCGGCCGCCGTCTCGCCCGATCGTCGTCGTCGACGTCGGCGCGGCGTTTGTGAAGCGTCGGCGCCGCCGACGTGCGGTAGCTCGATGTTTCGGCCCGGAACACCGGAGCACGACCTGTGGAACTCAACTGCTCGTACTAGCTTGCTTACCAGGGGCGGTCCGATGCACCGCAATGGGGTGAGGCAGAAGTGACCACTGCACCCACCTCCCCCGAGAAAGGCTCCTCGAATTTCGGCCACTTCATTTGTCGGTTACCAAAATCCGAAAGTTGTTTGTCCCTCCCCCAAAAAAATACTTTCCGGACCATCGAATTACTTTTTTCTAGACATTTCGGTTGCACCTATGCCACTACTATCACACTGAGGAGAGAAAGCACTATTCACAGGTAATTGTCCATAACGCCTATTAGGCCATCTGCCGCGTGTTAGATGTTAGTAATGGGTTAGTAGCAGCATGCTTTCATGAAGGGCCGTGTGAGAGGTTAGTACGGTGTTTTGTAATTCTGCTCATTTACCTTCGTTGTACCTCTGGGTATGCGTTTTACGTCATGAATGCAAGGCAAATCGGCTGATCTACGTCGGATCACCTCTGGGTATGTGTTTTACGTTATGCAAATTTATTGTAAGTCGGCTCATGTATGTCTGATGCCATTTGTGGATGGCTATTTACGTTATTCCTACGATTGTATGTGCGGGCTTGTAGTGCGTGTTGGAGTGCGTGTTGAAGTGCGTGTTGAAGTGCGTGTTGGTGGTGTGGTGTCTACAGTGCTTCCGCTAGTTTGGTGGAGCACAGATGATCAAATAGTAATTGGAAGAGTTCTGGGCGTTTTGCCACCCAGAAGCGATGGAAGTGAGAGGCGATGCCCTCTTTTTGGCCGAAGGCCTTAAGTGGCTGTCTTTGAGCGGGAAATATACTACAGTTCTAGGAGGATTTGACGTATGCTTAATGTGATGTTGCATGTGTCGCAGTGACGTGTTGAATAATGATCATCCTCTAGTTGAGGCTGGGTTAGCTTTGTGCAACCAGTTCTATGTCTAGTGAAGATGACTTCCTTAACGGAATGATTGGTTTGATGTGTTCCATGTGCCCAGTGTTGGTTTGATGTGAGTATGGTTGGAGCGGTGAGGTGTAGAGTTGTGTTGTGTCCATGTGTTCTGGTGTGCTTACGTATGTGGCGTTGTAGAAGTGCTTTGCAATCGTCTACCGAATATTCTATGTTGGGAAAGTGGTAAATGCTCAGGCTTGCTTTGTCTGCCCGTCTGCTTGTTGGTTTCTTGGAATGTTGGTTTGGCCCGGAATCTAGATAAAGGAAATGTTGTCTACGTTGCAGGCCACGGCTTGTTGGATTCGATCCATGACTTGATGTTGGCAATGGCAGTCGTGTGTGTTACTGTGTGTGACTGAAGGGCTGATTTGGAATCTGAACAAATTACTACGTTTCCCCTATTCCGCCTCTTTAGAATGGAGATACCTGCCAGAATGGCCAGTGCAGCAGCGGTGTAGATAGCAAATTATCCAGTAGTCATTTGGAAAGCCTAAGGCCTGATCCAGTAATGCCGATGTCTTTTTTGGTCTAGTGTTTTGACCCATCCGTGAATACGAGTGTTTTGTGATCGTTGGGATCGGCGAATTTGTTGAAGGTGCCGAGGATTTCCGCCGATGTGATATCTGATGTCTTTTCTGAGAGCAAGTACTCGACCTTTGGTTGACTGAGGGTCCAGAATGGCCTAGTGGTCGGTCGAGCTGCAGTGTTTGGCATTGTGAGGTTAAGATCTGAGAGAGCCGTGGCAATTTGAACGTTAAATAGTGACAGTTTGCGCCCAAACCGGCTGCTGTCGTACGTGTCAGGCTAAAAGCATCACTGTCTGAGTGATTTTCAATGCATTTCATTTTAATGTGGTAGCGGCACAGCTGTTGTGTCCTCCTGAAACGGAGGGGAGGCGTGTCTGAGTCTATTAGAAGACTGGCTATCCGTGGAATGCGAAGGGCTCCTGTGGCTGCTCTGATGCAGTTGTTTTGAATGGTTTCTAGATTTGTGCTCAGTGTTGGCGAAATGGTAGCAAAGATGATCCTGGTGTATTCTGGGATGGGTCGTATTATTGACTTGTAGAGTCGCAGTAGTATTTTCCTGTATCCGCCCTAGTATGTGCCCGCTAGTGCACGGAGTAGGTTGACGCGCTTCACGCATCTCTTCAAGATGGCAGTGATGTGTGTGTGTTGAAGCCAAGGTTTGGGTCCAAGTGTTCTCCTAAGAACTTGAAGCTTTTCACTTGTTTGATGGCTTTGCGTCGGTGCGAAAAAAAAGTTGTGGGTTTGGGGAAGAGGCGACCATATGTGACTGACCGATTTTTCTGCGGACAGGGTGGATCCCCAACTTTTGTCCCACTGATATGTAGTTCAGAGCTGTTTGAATGGTTTTCTCGGCTTTTGGGAAGCATTTTGTTGTTGTCCAAATGACTATGTCGTCCGCGAAAAGTGAATATTGAAGTGATGTGTCGATGTGATCAGCAAGTATGTCGTTAATCATGAGGAAGAGGCTCGGGGAGAACACTCTCTCCTGTGCCAGGGCCTGATCCTGAGATGTGGTGCTTGATGTGACGTTGTCCCATCTGACCTTAAGGACCCTGTCTCTGAGGAAGTTGAGAATGAAGCGTGCCATGTGTCCGCGTATGCCTAGCTTGTGGAGTTTGTGTGTTAGTGCGGACTTGTGTATTCGGCCCATTGCGGCAGTGATGTCTAAGTATGCAGTTATTGCTGTGAGTGGTGCGCAGACAACTTTTGATGTTGCGCATTAACCTAATGAGATTGTCTGCAGTTGTTGTTTTTTAACGCCGGAAACCGCACTGAAATTCGTCGAGCAGGCTTTTGTGTTCAAGAAAATCTCGCAATCCTCTATTGACCATCCGCTCGACCAGCTTACTAGCGCAGCTAGTAAGTGAGATTGGCCTATACATTTTTTGGGTATAAAGAACTTTGTGCGGATTTGGTAGTGGGATGGCCACATCCCCCCCCCCAGTAGCAGAAAGTGTTGCATAGGTACAGATCGTTAATGGCCGCTGGTAAGTACGTCAGAACATTTTGCTGAGATGTTTGAAATATTGGTAATGAATGTCGTCCGGCTCAACCGACGTGTTTCTTCACTTGCTGATGGTAAGGTTCAATTCTTGCATAGGGAACGTCTGGCTATAGTCTTCTGTGTTGCCAGACTTGAATTTGTATTGGAGGAGAGGATATCCAGATATTGTATTATGATCGTGGTAGCGCAGGAGGTGGTGGGATGGTTTGGTCTGGCAGGAGACGATGGCCATGTGCTTGCGGACAGGCTGTGAGGAAGCTGAGATAGCCTTAGGATTTGGCCTTGATTTGGGCCGGCCGGATGTGTGAGGCAGGGCCCGGGGAGGGAGTGCTGGGAATGCGTTAGGGCGGCGGGGGTGGACGCTGGCCGGTTGGTGGCAGGGTGGCGAAGGTGTACAGCCAGGTCCTGAAAGGCATAGGATGGTACCGGGAAGGGAGAGGATGAAAGCCGGGTCTGGGTCTGAGGTCGGGGGGGGGGATGGAGGCCATGTCGGGTGGGATGTATGTGTGAGGAGGCCGGGTCAGAGGTGGGGTGGAGATGGGCGGAGGCCGGGTCAGAGTCCGGGTCCGAGTCCGAGTCCGAGTCCGAGTCAGAGTCCGAGTCCTGGATGGGTTGGCGTGGAGAGGAGTCGGGTGCGGTGAGGGTGATGTCGAGAATGGCTGAGTCGTTGAAGTGAGAGGTGTGCTGGACTCCGGGAACCTGCTGCTGGTGGGTTGGTAGGCTGGGTCGAAGCTGGCTTGGGTGTGAGTCTCCGTGGTCCGGAAAGCGCAGCTGCGTAGCTGTGCCGGGCGGCGGGTGTGGCTTTGGGAGGGTTGGTTTTTGAGGTTGGAGAATTCTTGTGTTTTGTGAAACGTAGGTGTTTGAGTGCTGTGGTGTGTGATACACTCTGTGCTGCCGCATACCTGGACACCTCACTCTCGAATGCCCATTTGGGGCAGTCGGGGTCGGTGACGGGATGCGGCCCATCACAGACTGCACATCTCTTTTCGGTCGATGTGCAGTCGGACGTTGAGTGGTGTGCTGCACACCGGCCGCAGCGTGGCTCTGGTGACGTGCACGCAAGTTCACCGTGGCCGTAGCGCATTCGGTGGTGGCAGCGTAGTGGGAGAGGAACGTAGCGACGGACGTCGTACCGCTTCTCGTGTATATGTACGTGTGATGGGAGCTGTTGTGTGTTGAACGTCAGTACCAAGATGTTATATGTGGGTTTTCCCCTCCCGTTTGGTGTGGTCTACTGTGACTGGCGTCGAGGAGGGCTGTGGCGGCGAGCAGTACTGCTATGTTGGCGAGTGGAATCGTATCCAACTCTGGGGCGAAAATGTAGACTCGGCTGATGTTGAGGGTGCAGTGTGAACGAACAGCGCTTATTGTTGACTGTTTGTGACGAGAAGCGCTGTGTATCGGCGCTGTTCTGTGTGTCGATGTGGGCGGTATGCCGATTGATGGTGAAGTTGGTATGTTCAGGATGTCACATAGTGATAGTGCGAGAGTCAAGGACGACTCCCATGTGATGGTGTGTTACGGTTCGGTGTAGATGCCTGCTAGGTAGGCGCCTTGTGCAGAATAGGAGTTAGACGCTGGTGTGGGCGTCATCGTGTTAGGGTCTAGCCTGCCCCACCTGCAAAGTGAACCTCCTGACTTAAAAATACCCGGATTCGTTGCACCCTGGACCAAGCTTTCGCCTTTTGATCCCTGTCCCGGCCACAATGGTCTAGATCGGTGGGCTTGTCACGGTTAGGTTTCCTACCGGGGGGGGGGGGTAAAGGTTGGCGGATAAACAGAGAGAAGTTGGGGATGTGGTGCAGGTGGATTTCATTCTCGAGTCGCAGGCGTGCTCGTCGAGGATGCCTGCAGCTCTTCTTGCTTCTCTTCTTTCTTGTCTTTTTGCTTCTTGTTCCTCTTTTCTTCTTGCTTCTTGGGCTCCTTCATCGTCTTGTACATGCTGGTGTTGCTCTTGAGCGTGGGGGCGTGCGACCTCTCTTCCACGATCCTCCCTACGGAAGGACTTCATTGGCGAAGTTTTCGTTCATCTAGCGAAGGCCTTATACCCTGCGCTTGTTCTGAAAGGAAAGCGCAGTATATGACGATATCTGTCAGGGGTTTTCCACATTCCTACATATTTCAGAACAACAGTAGAGCTATTTCAAATTGAATATGTAAATCGGAACTTAAGTTTTAACTATAATTACGAATCACATATAAATATTTTGTGTCCAGTTTTTAACTTCCTGATTTTCTAGTGGATGAGAGCATCGTTTTGTACCAAGATAATATTTTAAAAAATACCTTCCAGCTCTTCTCAGGTGAGGTCAGTCATCGAAGCAATCATATCACCCCACCCAACACCTCTCGTGAACATCTGAAAAGGTGACCTATCTCAGTCCGACATACATCGATGACTGACATGCCCGCGAAAAGATCATCTGTCAGAAGAAAAAAATTATAAACTACCCTTGCGTGTCACATGGAAAAGTGCAAAAATGTTGTCGGAATTACAACCAAATCGGCTCTAACCCTGTGCTGCCAGGGGTGTCAACATATCGCTTGTGCCGACGAAAGAGCCGACAAGTATTTTGTACCGACAAACGTGCCGAGAAATGGCCTGTGCCGACAAACGAGCCGACAAATCGCGTGCGCCACCAATCGTGCGGACAAATCGCCTGTGCCGACAAACAAGCAAGCAATTGCTGTCTGACTGGGCTGAAAGGTAGCTGCCAACCAGACATGTTGATTTACCTTATCACATATCAACTCTCTTGCCACAGTGCAAATTAATGTGTTTTCGTTAGGTATGTGATGTAGAAACGAGAACAGGAGGATGCCAAGTTTCACCATGGAGTTAATATGAAAATATTTCCTACACCCTTAATCATCCATTTTGAGCCATTCGCTTACATGGGAATGCACGTTTTTCGTTTGCTTTGAAATACCTTAGTTAGGAATACCTATATTTAGGATAACGATAAAAATACCTATGCTATAAACTGGTATTGTATCACAGACCACATCACAGATGACCCCTTTTATCTGGAATTGAGTTGGGACATGCTCGTGTATCACGATTCCTTATGGTCAGCTTAAGCATGACACTTATCAACGAGGAAATTATTACTGTTCGACACGAGAAAACGAGACATGAATACTTCATAAGCACCCATGAAAATCATGATGTCAATACTTCTTTGGGAAGGATGCCGATTCACGAAGTGGTATTTTCCACCGTGCTTGACAATTAGTTTATGGTCGCTGTTTCGCCGCCGTGAACTTACTTACATTTGTGGAATCAAACGCAGTGTGTAATAAAGATGTAATGAACATTTTAGGGACATAGAAATAAAAATACACTTTTCGGCGAACATATCAACGAAACCCATCCAAAAGTCGCCACCATATCACAGACACCAGGCTTCTGCAGGAATGGAAGGACATGATGGCATTCAAAATTAGAGTCCGTTCAAATTGGAAATTCGAAGCTTGCCCTGAACATAACAACTGCTTCATGGACTTTGGAATCTATATCTTACTCGGATTGAAACATCTAGGTACCCTTCGTCGTGTTCGCCTAAATATATTACTCTTAACACTTGGGCCCGCACTCATTCGTACCTACCCCAATGTTGTGTCTGCCTAACAAGCATGCGAATTAGTCACTACGAGAGTGATAATAGTCGTGTGATTGTTCATCTCTGGTTTACACCCGGTTTTATCCATGGTATTATGATGTTATCTTCATTTGCCTGCTCGTAGAATGGTGCGTTTATGTTTGCATTGTACTAACGTGTGATGGAAATTTGCAAAATATCGCGGTTTTATATGCTGAACATCGCGGTGTTCTTCTTAACCTCGTGTTTTGTGCTTCAACATGCAGAATTACCTTTTCCTGTTGGTATTAAGGCCACTATTGAAGCTGGCCGGTGGCGAAATATATCCAGCCGCTGTTTTAAAGCCTTGTGTCAGAATGTAAAATTAGCATTGGATGCATCTGATCATCGTTCATGTCCACCTGACTTCATGGCACATGCTTGGTAAAATAACTTTGGGAGTCGTCCACATTCAAGGGAGTGGCCAAGGCGGGGAGGGACGCGATGGGGACAGACCCCACTCACATTGGAGGTTTGAATAACTCCGTAGGGTCCTCTCAGATCCCAAAGCAGAGGACCCCCAGACGCCTGCAGGGTCCGCCTCAGGATTTTTTAACCTCCAGCAGTGCCCCCTTTCGAGCTCCACAGTAGCCTCATCATCCAGGGGGAGCAAATTGGGTGATCACCCCATCACCTGGAGGTATGATGGGCCCTGAAGTAGGTGGTTACATGATCCCCTGAAGATGTAGGAGCACAGAGGCTTTGCTAAGAGCCCCGCAGGGACTCCCGGACAGTGATAAAGTATTCGTGAAATAGGGTGGAATATACCACTTACTGAACACTGAGTCGACATCCTTCCCACATAATTATGGACATCGTGCTTCTTGATGCGTGCTTGTGAAGTCATCATGCCTCGTTTCTAACACTATCCCGTTTACATTTACCATGCTTATGCTCGTCATAACTGATCCGGGATCGTAATAACGAACATCCCGTAGTGCAATTCCAGGTAAAGGGATTGTCTATGATGTACTATGTTATACAATACCAGTTTATAGCTGTGGTATTTGCATCGTTATCATTGATATCGGTATATCCAAATTAGATTCCTCGCAAAACACGGAAAATGGATAGTTATATGCTATCGTGCAATTGTCCCAAAACTGGGTTTTAAGGACCTAAATATTTTAAAGGGCATTATTTCCATAGCGATTTCCACATCCCGCTGTACTCTTTTCGACATCTCACACCTAACGAGAAATCATTATTTTAACACTGCTCTCCGACCTTCAGCGGGGTCTCCAAGATGGGCACTGGGGTGGCCACCTCTCGGGAGGTATGAGGACCTATATAATGTACTAACAACGCCACAGGGATCCCTGACACCTTCAAGGGTCCCAATGGAGTCTTTGAAATAATCAAAAAGGGATGAGGGATGGGCGCTCCTCTGCTGGAGGTGCGGGGCCGGGATAGGGCTGCTATTGCTGCTTGGGGCAAAAATGGTCTAAACCAAAGAAACGCTATTTTCAGGTAGCGCATAGGGACCCCTAAAGTACCGAGGGCCTCCTACCATACTGCCTCTGCTTGGGGGATTCCTGGCTACGCCCTTATCCATACCAGTATTCACGTTATACGAAGTTTCGTTGAACTCAATCGATTAGTTGCGAGGGGACTGTGTCAAAACGCACCGCCCCATAGGGGTGATGTGTATTTTCAATGGTGTCGGGGTATAAGTGTGTGTGTGCATTCGTGCGTGCGTGCGTGCGTGCGTGCGTGCGTGCGTGCGTGTGTGCGTGTGTAGCTGAGCGCTCTAAGCACAGTTGCCAGCAGCATCGCTGTCATGACTAAGTGTGATGGGCTCCAGTTTCCGTGGCATTTGTTGCTTGAGAAGGAAGGTGGGAAGTTGGGGATCATGCTAGGTACTTTTTGACCGCGTTCTGGATCGTGTTGCATCCTCAACACACAGCACCCAAGCATCCGTTAAAAAAATAAACGGAAACCTTGTCAACAATAGTAGTCCTCTATAGATACAAACATCAAATCACGTTGCCGAAACTTAAATTCCTCGCTTCAAATTCATTGCGTTAAAGTTGATGTGTAGATTAATTTTTGGTAGCCCATTGGTGGCTTGGCAACACACTAGTATCACCATGCTTTTGCTGTGCATATTTTATGCAGACGGCTGGAAGCAGGCACGAACCACATGGATATAGCACATCGTCGCTGAAACGCTCAACCACTGTTTCTGGAAGCTCCTTGTGAATAGATATGGTTAGTATATCGCGTCAGCCACGTGGGTTCTGGCTGATTGTGTGGCTATCCAGCGCTCGTCTGTTGCTGACGCGTTATTGGATGGTCAGCGGCTGCGGCCACGGACGCTCGAGTTGCCGCAGTATGCGCAGCCGTCCCTCCCCGCCCATCCCCGCTGTCGGCTGGAACATCGACAACGCGGTAATCAGTGATGCTGGCAGTCAGTAATGCTGATGGTCGGTAGTGGTGGTAGTGGGTGCCTGTAGGTACTGTGTTGTCACTGCGATCGGGGAGTGCGCGTGTCACAGTCCCAGTGTTCTTGTAGAGATGAAGAGATGCAGAGATGCAGATGGAGAGAAAGAGAGATCGGCCGTTCCGGGCTGAGCGACCCCTAAGAGAGTGGAAGGGAATCAATGGTCTCGTCATGCATGGAAGGACAATTTCCCAGCAACTCAGGGTTGTGATTAATACACTGTTACAGGCGCTGTGGATCCGTCACGTATGAACGGTATTGAGGATTTTTGGGCCGGCCTCATAATCAGCTGATGGCATATCGTGACGAACCTGGGTCTAGCCGGCGCTGCCCTTGTACGGATAGTTCATACATTTGTAGAAGCTTTTTGTTCTGAGTTTTAATGGTGGGTCGTAGCTTTATAGTTTGATGTTGTTCTCGGCAGCTACGTGCTTCACGAGGACGCAAACGCGACTGGAACGCGACGTGACAAACGGCACAGGCAGTGCAATGTTGGTTGTCTTCCTCAACGTGTAATGCGTAAGCTGTTGCGTAACTTCCTGGTGCTAGACTGAAAGCCAGTAGATAAGAACCAGATGATGATTAGGACCTGGATATTTTATTGATGAGTAATAAATTCCTGGTAAATGGCATATGCCAAGAATATTCCAGAAAGCATCATGTTCAGTATGGGAGCAAGTATGTAATTACTGAATGTTTTCCATCTCCCAGCAGACTTTAGATGCTTTTTTTAGTCGGTGCCAAATTTCAGTCGCTGCAGCGACTGAAATTTTCACCAGCGCGCTGGTGGAAAATTGGGTGATGTTATGCTGAATGTAGCACGGCCCGCCCGTTCGTCCGTCCGTCCGTCCGTCCGTCCGTCCGTCCGTCCGTCCGTCCGTCCGTCCGTCCGTCCGTCCGTCCGTCCGTCCGTCCGTCCGTCCGTCCGTCCGTCCGTCCGTCCGTCCGTCCGTCCGTCCGTCCGTCCGTCCGTCCGTCCGTCCGTCCGTCCGTCCGTCCGTCCGTCCGTCCGTCCGTCCGTCCGTCCGTCCGTCCGTCCGTCCGTCCGTCCGTCCGTCCGTCCGTCCGTCCGTCCGTCCGTCCGTCCGTCCGTCCGTCCGTCCGTCCGTCCGTCCGTCCGTCCGTCCGTCCGTCCGTCCGTCCGTCCGTCCGTCCGTCCGTCCGTCCGTCCGTCCGTCCGTCCGTCCGTCCGTCCGTCCGTCCGTCCGTCCGTCCGTCCGTCCGTCCGTCCGTCCGTCCGTCCGTCCGTCGTCCGTCCGTCCGTCCGTCCGTCCGTCCGTCCGTCCGTCCGTCCGTCCGTCCGTCCGTCCGTCCGTCCGTCCGTCCGTCCGTCCGTCCGTCCGTCCGTCCGTCCGTCCGTCCGTCCGTCCGTCCGTCCGCCCGCCCGCCCGCGTCCTCTGTGCCTGCCTGTGTCGTTCTATGCACGTCGTTTTTCTATGCGGAGGTGGTCGTGAAATTTCGCGGTTCATGACCACACTGATTGCACGCGCCAGGCGCTGATTGTATTACTGGCCGATCTCGTTTTGCTCGTGCTATGGCTCTCATCTATGTGGTTGATCAGTCCCAGAGCCGGGTAATTTCCGGGGATGGGGTGGGGGAGGAGAAGGGGAGATGGCTGGCTGGCGATCGGTAGACAAGGATGCGGTGGTACCGACCAAAGCGATACGACTCATCATCATCATCATCATCATCATCATCATCATCATCATCATCATCATCATCATCATCATCACCACCACCACCATGATCATTATAGCGTTTATTGTCATCAGGCATACACGAATCCATTAAAATATTATCAGAGTGGTGGAAAGGAACTAAGTGCTTTTGTCAATCATGTCACATATCTAAGGATAAATGGCACTCTTCTCCATCTCTGGGGGGGGGGGGGTTACATGTTACATGCCCCTGAAATTTGTGAAAAATGGCTATTTGTTCCCCCTCAAATTCATTGGTGTCCCCAAGCATCCGCTATTAAAATGCTATTTTATTTTATGTCTACTTTTTCTGCCAACGAGGAGTAACTTTATACTTCTTTTTCTACTTAACACTCGCACGTCCGGCGGTCCGCGCCAACTTCGCATGTCCGGGGGGGCAGATGTCTGCCCCCCCACCATAAGATCTCCAGAACTATGCTAGGTAGCGACAAACGGAAAACGGCGTTGGATAGCTGGTGATAAGCTCTATCGAAAGTATTTCGGTCATTTTCTCGCTCAGGTCAATATTTAGGTCACTGGGTCATCGTATGTCAAATTCGACCAGATCGGGTGGGACCCTCAGATATTGGCACATATCTCAGGACCTGTAACAGATAGAAACAAACTGCAAATGGTATTCGACAGCCCTTGAAATGTTCTATCGACATACGCTGTGTAATTTAAGGTCAGGTAAACAGATGGGTCACCGGAACTATGACCTCAGGTCAAGGTCATGGGGTACACTAGGGAGGTCATGTAATATATCAATTGACACGTCTTGGCGATACAAGCACAATGATGGTAATTTCAGCCTTCTAGCTCAATGCAGTGCGATATAATGCGCAGAAATGCGCTATGATTCCAGGTGACCTCAGCTGACCTTGGTGAGGTCACTGAGAAAAAAATGTCAGTGGTGACATTGAGAATAGCTTTGAACTACACGCCATAACCGTTGGAGGTCATTCCGAGAGCAAATACGTAACTAGGAAACATTTGTATATTTTACCATAGGCCTATAATGGGGAAGCCATGGCCGCGACCTGACCTCAGGTCAATGCTACAAAAAAACCGTGACATACATATTATAGTCCTTGGTAAGATCATGACGTGATATAAGTTTGAAATAAATCGCCCAATTATTGTGGGAGTGATGCCACTTAGAACTCCGAGGGATGTTGGGTCACTTCGCATGGCCTGGTGACCTGACTTGAGATGACCCAGGGTCAAAAATTTCTGAGGATATGCGGAAAAGACCAATGAGCAGCCATGCGAGGTTTGGCCTTGCTAACCCGATTAGTATGGCGGCAAAGTAGGAAAAACCGCGGGGGGGGCAGATATCTTCCCCCCAGACGTGCGCGGGTTAATATTGACCACCATGAAGTCTGTCGGAAATCAAACATTACTCAACCAACTTATTTCTTCGGAAATGAGATACGATGTGAGATATTTGAACGAATTATTTTATTTGCCTAAGCCATCCACTGTATCATTCCATAGGCATTGTTAATTCATTACTTGCTATATTTATTGTGTGTGTGATATGTCGAAATGCGAACTAAATATACCAAAAAATGTTCCGAACCCATTCAAATTTGAAAAGATGCACCTTAGTATGCCTCGCTCATGATTCTTCCAATAAGTCGTCTTACTAGTTTTTAGCATGGAACTCAAGTTGATTATGTGCTTTAATACACATGGTATGTGCCAGTATCACGTAGCAAAGTCAGTATGTGCTTTAATACACATGTCATGTGCCAGTATCACATAGCAGGACCATTAGGTGCCTTAATGCACATGGCATGTGCAGTATCACATTGCAGGACCGTTGATTGAATTTCCTTGGCCAAGTCATTTCCAGTTATGTATTATATATTACACCACGAGCGAGGATACACATTCTTTGTCGACAAAGTGGTTACAGAACGACGGTTGTTTAAATGTATATTTTTAAAGAGCAAATGAGAGTTGATCAGTTTCTCGGACATGGTGAGGAAGGAGACTATGGTAATGGCGAAGCTGTTGCAATTGTTGTAACTGTTGATGTTTGTAATTGCCTCGAGTGGTGTAATTGCCATGTCCCACGCTTCGATAAAATACAAAATGTGAATAACTGAACCAATTTCGCTTGCATGCATTGAATGCCTTATACACGACTTGAATTCACCAAAAGACTTGCTTCCTTCTGCTCACAGCCGCTGGTGACGTCACCGGTCTTGGGCGCCCCGATCGGTCCGACCAAGCTCCCCAAACGCCAATTTTTCGTTGCGGCGATAATTTGATGAACGAACTGCTACGGAGATGGATTCATGTGGACTAATATGTTGTTTATGCACGAGGTTTGGAAAAAAGCTTGATATTAACCGGGCCGAATGACAGGTTATTGTGAAGCTGCTTTACAAAATTAGTGCATAAAAGTATTTTACGACATGATGATTAGCTAGCATCGTCATGTTCGGAAATAACATAGGCTATGTTTTTGTTGGTAGCAAAGATGAAATATCTTGGCACTCCTACTCAACCGATTTTATGACAAACCGTGAAAAATAACTAAATTCCGTTTGGAAGAAATGTATAATGTATGCGAAAGGAGTTGACCTGCTTAGTTACAAATAGTGAACTTAGTTACATTCGTTATCATGTGTCTCTCATGTTTGCTGATGTTAGTTTCACATCTTCTTTTTGAGAACGAATTGGACAAATCATTATGTGTTCACTAAGTACGAATGTAATCAGAACTTTGAGTAAAAGCTATAAGTAGAACAGTGAACTAGGCTAATTTCTTCTCTTCGATGAGAGCAGTGGCTCCACGGCTCAAAAGTATCAAGAGGGAGTTGTATTTTTGGTCCATCCTTACCATATAGCGTCTACATGCGCAGTCTTAGGCATCGATGACATTGGGAATCTACACCACCATTTCTTCTTGTAGCGAAGCCTGTAGGTACCAGAATGGATTTAGATACCTCGTATGTGCTGTTCCGTATTGTTTAATGCATTCTACTACGGTTGGTCTCCTATCTGTTTGAGAGCGAGTGGACTGTAGGCATCCGGAGTAGTGTTTGAGCTTGCAAAATTATAATGCGGCAACATGGCCGGAGTGGAGTGGAGTGGAGTGCCACCTGGACGGCAGAACGGTGCTTGTCACAGCGTGCAGTGTCACTACGTGGATGGGTGGATGCGTGCAACTTATCGCGTTGTGCAACTCCATTATTGAGGTGTTGCACAACGATCCGTAGGACTGCGGAGTGTCGCTTGCACGATGCAAGCTCCACAACACGACCCAGACCTGCGGGACGGACTGCAGTCGGCCTGTCACCGTGTCGTACCGCCGACTGCGACACGACACGACCCAGACCTGCGGGACGGACTGCAGTCGGCCTGTCACCGTGTCGTACCGCCGACTGCGACACGACACGACCCAGACCTGCGGGACGGACTGCAGTCGGCCTGTCACCGTGTCGTACCGCCGACTGCGACACGACACGACCCAGACCTGCGGGACGGACTGCAGTCGGCCTGTCACCGTGTCGTACCGCCGACTGCGACACGACACGACCCAGACCTGCGGGACGGACTGCAGTCGGCCTGTCACCGTGTCGTACCGCCGACTGCGACACGACACGAGCCAGACCTGCGGGACGGACTGCAGTCGGCCTGTCACCGTGTCGTACCGCCGACTGCGACACGACACGGAGCAGTGTGTGTGTAGGGGGGCGTTTGCACGTCACGTAGCTCCACGGCACAGTACGTGGTCCACCTGATCATTGGTGTCCAGTTACCGACTGACTTCAGCCGAGACGTGTGATGGGCGCTCGTGCCGCAGCTGGGCTCGGTGTTGCGTCCGACGTGTGTTGGTGCCGGTGGTGCCAGTGGTGCCAGTGGTGCCGGTGGTGCCAGTGGTGCTCACTTCCACCGCCATCCGTCGATGGATGAGACGGATGCTCGCCCAAGCACAAATCAGCCAACTGATGATGAAAGGCACGGCGCCGCTCTTCATGACCAGCTCGTGGTGCTTCAACAAATGCAGTTCTCTCTGGTCGGCATCTCCGTCCTCTTTCTGGGAACCCAGGATCGGATCGGCTTCATTACGCTTTGTCGTTTTCCTTTGGAGGTTTTCCCTTTCGCTAAGTCCCCAGGAGGAAATTCGCTGCTGAGCTGACAGTGATATTATGGTTTCATCCCCGGATGATTCTGTGCCTTTGATGATTCCAACTGAGCTGTATCACTCTTTTCAAATTCGTACATTGGCCGTATTTGAGACGCTTCTTAGCTTTGAGCTTGCTTTCTTGCCTGGCCCTTTGTCCATTTAACTGGACTCCGACTTGGAGCGGATTATACCCCAGTCGAACGACAGCAGTTGTCTTTTCCTCACTGGTTGCCATGGTGATGTGCAGCACAGGAAACAAAGTGGCCAGTGGCTTCACGCTGGTGCCATACGATGCAAGTATCCCCACTATGGTATACTCACACCTTATTTTTCGATTCGAGTCGATTCGACTTACCGTTTAATTTCAATTGCAACACAAGATGCATCAATCAGGAATGATGCCATTTGGACGGTTAAGTTCGAAAACATTGGAACGGACTTAGCGATGCTCGTTGCTATCACTCGTCTCGTGGCACATGATGTGGGATCTGTGTGTCGGCTTCCTCTGGCACATGGTCTGGTGTATGTGTGTTGGCCGGCTCTGGCACATGTGTTGATGTCTGTGTGTCGGCTGGCTCTGACACATGTGCTGATGTCGGCTGGCTCGGGCACATGGTCTGGTGTATGTGTGCCGGCTGGTTCTGGCACATGTGCTGATGTCTGTGTGTCGGCTGGCTCTGACACATGTGCTGATATCTGTGTGTCGGCTGGCTCTGACACATGTGCTGATGTCTGTGTGTCGGCTGGCTCTGACACATGTGCTGATGTCTGTGTGTCGGCTGGCTCTGGCACATGGTCTGATGTATGTGTATCGGCTGGCTCTGACACATGTGCTGATGTCTGTGTGTCGGCTGGCTCTGACACATGTGCTGATGTCTGTGTGTCGGCTGGCTCTGGCACATGGTCTGGTGTATGTGTGTCGGCTGGCTCTGGCACATGTGCTGATATCTGTGTGTCGGCTTCCTCTGGCACATGGTCTGGTGTATGTGTGTCGGCTGGCTCTGGCACATGTGCTAATGTCTGTGTGTCGGCTGGCTCTGACACATGTGCTGATGTCTGTGTGTCGACTGGCTCTGGCACATGGTCTGGTGTATGTGTTTTGGCTGGCTCTGGCACATGGTCTGGTGTGTGTGTCGGCTGGCTCTGGCACATGGTCTGGTGTCTGTGTGTCGGCTGGCTCTGGCACATGTGCTGACGTCTGTGTGTCGGCTGGCTCTGACACATGGTCTGGTGTATGTGTGTCGGCTGGCTCTGGCACATGGTCTGGTATGTGTGTCGGCTGGCTCTGGCACATGGTCTGGTGTCTGTGTGTCGGCTGGCTCTGGCACATGGTCTGATGTATGTGTGTCGGCTGGCTCTGGCATATGTGCTGATGTCTGTGTGTCGGCTGGCTCTGACACATGTGCTGATATCTGTGTGTCGGCTTCCTCTGGCACATGGTCTGGTGTATGTGTGTCGGCTGGCTCTGGCACATGTGCTAATGTCTGTGTGTCGGCTGGCTCTGACACATGTGCTGATGTCTGTATGTCGGCTGGCTCCGGCACATGGTCTGGTGTATGTGTGTCGGCTGGCTCTGGCACATGGTCTGGTGTGTGTGTCGGCTGACTCTGGCACATGGTCTGGTGTCTGTGTGTCGGCTGGCTCTGGCACATGTGCTGACGTCTGTGTGTCGGCTAGCTCTGGCACATGGTCTGGTGTCTGTCGATCGACCACATCTGATCGGCGGAGGCCAGAGCCGTTGGACGTCATTCAGACTGTGCTGTCGGGAGAACGACATCATTGCCGGGAGATCGATATCACTGTCGGGAGATCGACATCATTGCCGGGAGATCGACATCACTGTCGGGAGATCGACATCATTGCCGGGAGATCGACATCACTGTCGGCAGAATGGTTAGGAAAAACTGTGTTCTGAATTTTCGTCACCCGGAACGTTATCCTCCCCGGAAAAGTATCCTCTTTGGAACAACGCAGTCCATAGCGCATTCAAAGGACAGTATAAATTGCACATGTTCACACTCCTACAAACCTGAGAACAAACCTTCATCCTGATTGCTATCACTACGACCACTTAAAATGTATTATTCAGATAAAACTTTTCTATACCGACCTCACCTTCACTTCCACCTTGCACTGTTAGTGAAACGATAGGAACACTCCGGATGTTTGCTGGTTGGTTTTTAGTGTTCACGGAGCTGCACTCAGAAACGTCCCTCAAAATATTATATATGAAGGAGCTGGTCGGTCGGTGCACATCTCTGATGTACATGCATGCACACCTACTCCCATGACTACACAGGTACACATGTACATGCATATGATAGACCGTGAAAGTTACTTGGAGGGTGAAGTTGAATGATGAAGTTTTGCTGTGTCACAGGAATGCACAGCTGATGAATTAGTTGTTTACCACACCATGCTCAATGCTCGATTTTCAGTAGTTCTAAGCTGCTGACCGGAACCTACAAGGGGGAGATCTGCAAATTCAAATTCCAGTTAAACTGCCAAAACCAGAGCAAATCTGGTAGCTTTTCGTAGTGGAAGAAGCCTGCGTTTATTTAGCGTATTTATCGCAGACTGATAAATTAGCTTGCAATAATCCAGATCTCAGTTTTGATTACATGGAGTTTGGGTGATATTTTGGAGGAACTATCGGGTTAGGGAAGGTACGAGTAGTCGAAAGTGTGTAGCGTGGTTATACGAGATTGAAGGAACTTAGGCCGGAGTCAGGGCATCCTGAAGCTCGGGAGGTCATGATTCCGAGTCATGGTTATGCCCCTCCTCCAACCATTGACCATTCCACATTGTACTAGCATTACTGGGGAGTGGGAAGAGTTTGGTTGCCTTTGATGTTGGTCGTCCAGTCGCCCGACTGGACTGGGTCCGCCCGACTGGGTGCGACCGCTTACTAAAAAAACATCTGAATGGTTCCATGGTGTCAGGCATTTGGAAAAATATACATTGGCGCGGGAGGAGGGGTTGGTGCTGTACCTGTCAGGTGAAAACTTTTTGGGAATCACAAATTCACGCAATGGTGGGAGACGATATCAATCAACTTCACACAGATAACTTCAACCAAACACTTGAGTAGCCCCCATGCCCATGATGGAATGGGCATCGACCTAGATCCTATGTACCTATACATGTGACTTCAGGTTTCACTTTATTCCGAGGAACTTAAATCCCATCCAAATACCCTGTTAAGCATATCGGATAATTGTGGATTTGCACATTGCACCTTTAATCACTGCCATCTTTAATCACAGCCACCTTTAATCACAAAATAAATGAGGGTAATAAGTAATAACTTAATGGATAAAGAAGGCAATAACGCGTCATTACTTTAAATCCGGACGAAATTGAAAACAGCGTGGTATTGTCTAATGCTGGGATATAGATGGGAAAGTGGGAAAGAACACCATTTTGTGGCTCAGGCTATATTTCGAACCTTTAGTGTACTGCTGCTGAAGTGCCCCTACGGTCCACCAGGCGCACGTGCGCGGTGCCAATCGCCTTTGCACACCGCTTGCTTCAAAATGCTTCACATGTGCGGGTGTTGATGGCGACGGTGACGGCGACACGAAGAGCTCAGGCCATCCCAGGGGCGCGGATCATCCAAGGAGCGTGGGAGTCCGGGAGCGCGAGCCATCCGAGGAGCACTAGCCATCCGTGGAGCTCAGGCCATCCGAGGAGCGCGAGCCATCCGTAGAGTGCGGACCGTCCTTGGAGCGTAGGCCATCCGAGGAGCTCGGGCCATCCTTGGAGCGCTGACATTCAGCTCACTGGCGATCCAGCTAATCGCCAGCTGGTTTGAATTGATCGAAATGAAGTGACAGAGGCCGCGCCGTGTGGAGCGGTCCGGTGGAGAGGGCCGGTTGGCACCACTGTCTACCTGACGGTCACTCTGCACCGGTCCGTGCGCCGCTCCTCGCGCTCATAGGGTGTGGTCCTGTGGAGAGGGCCGGTCGGCACCACCGCCCACCTGACGGCCACACTCTGCACCGGACCTGGTGGCTGTGCGCCGCTCCTCGTGCGCGTATGGTGCGGCTCGGTGAGCGGCTGATTCGATGAGACTGCTCGCGGATCGGCGAATTCGCCGCCGGTGCGCCGTGATTGCGCCGGCGGCGGCGTATTGAGCGCGACGCCCAGCGTTCCCGACATATTGGTGCAGTGGCCGGACGTGATTTCCATGCGGCTGTCAGCCGCGGCGGGTAATAGAGTCACGGCTCTGACGGCTCCGAGCGGCGCCCTGCAAGCGCCAGCGTGGCCGACTGGCGCTGTACCGTCGGCAGGCGCCGTCGGCGGGCTGTCGGCGGGTCGGCGTGTCACGGACCGGGCCGGATCGGCTCCACGGCTGTCGGCGTGTCACGGACCGGGCCGGATCGGCTCCACGGCTGTCGGCGTGTCACAGACCAGGCCGGGCCGGCTCCACGGCTGTCGGCGTGTCACAGACCAGGCCGGGTCGGCTCCACGGCTGTCGGCGTGTCACGGACCGGGCCGGATCGGCTCCACGGCTGTCGGCGTGTCACAGACCGGGCCAGGTCGGCTCCACGGCTATAGACCGGTCGGCGTGTCACGGACCGGGCCGGATCGGCTCCACGGCTGTCGGCGTGTCACGGACCGGGCCGGATCGGCTCCACGGCTATAGGCAGGTCGGCGTGTCACGGGCCAGGTCGTGCCGGTTCCACGGCTGTTGGCAGGTCGGCGTGTCACGTTCTGGGTTGGGCCGGCTCCACGGCTGTCGGGAGACGTTTGTGGCGCGCACAACTGGCTGGTCATTTATTAGGACGGGACCGATTGCGGCTATTATGGTCCGACACGCCTTTAAAAATAACCCCCCATCATGCTGCCACTCATAAAGTCACAAAGTCATAAAATGTTTAGACTTAATAATAGCCACAAGGGCCCGTCCAGTTAAGTCTGTAAATGGAAGATACCATAAGCCAGGTAAAAAGACCCACCCAAACCACATCCTAAAGAAACCATCCACCAACATCCCACACACCTATCAATGCCTAACCACCCGAGTTACCCAGCCCTATTCCCTTGATCCCTCTTAACACATGTGGATTGAATGCCTTACCAATAATTTTCAAATTGCATCCATATCTTCTTAAAGATGTCTGTGCCGTGCACACTTACTTAGCATAGATCTCACCCCATCCATCACAAATTAGAACTCAAAAACAAGATTTTCCTGTCTAAAAAATTTGTCCATCCTACTTTTAAATGCATTAAATGAGGAACTCCCCACAACATCAGCAGGCAGCCTATTTCACTGATCAACAACCCTTTGACTGAAGACCCGTTGTCGCTTAACTGAACTACACCTCAACTTCTCTAACCTGAATTGATGATCCCTATGTGATACACTAAACTGAAGAGCGTCATTCAAATTGACCTGATATAGTCCTTCAACACATTTTGTACACTTCAATCATGTCCCCCCTTAATCTCCTATACTTGAGTGAGTACATACCTAATACCACAAGCCTTTCTCCATATTCTAAGTTACCTATGCCACTGATGAGTCTAGTTGCTTTGCGCTGCACTCTTTCTAACATATATATATCTTTTTCTAGGTATGGCTCCATGCTGTTACAGAATATTCCAGGTGGGGTCGCACATATGCTAAGTACAGTTTTTGTCATGACTTTCTTGCTCTTTTATCTCACACTTCTATTAATGAGTCACAGCATTCGGAGTGCCCTGTTCCTAGCTGAGATACATTGTTTTTTTTCTGCTTTAATGTCTTTTGAAACAAACACACCTAAGTCTCTTTCCTCTTCAATAACATCCAGTTCCCTCCCTCCCATTGTATATCTGAAAGTCTCACCTCCAGACCCCAGATGCATAACCTTACACTTATCATAGTTGAAATACATCTGCCATTGATCAGCCCACTTTTTAGGTCCTCTAAGTCTAGTTGAATATTACTAGATTGATCACTACTGTTTGCCACTCCTACCAGCTTGATGTCATCAGCAAATTTGAGCACTATTCCTCAGCCCTACCTCAATGTTATTCACAAAGATGATAAAGAGAAGTGGCCCTAAAACAGAACCCTGTGGTACTCCACTCAGAACATCATTCCAATCAGATTCACATCCATTTAACACTACCCTTTGTTTTCTTCCCCTCAACCATGCTTCAATCCAGCCTAGAACTTTTCCAACAATCCCATGTTGCTGTAGTTGATGAATTAGCCTCCCATGTGGAACTTTATCAAAAGTTTTGCTAAAGTCCAAGTACACAACATCCATCTTGTTTTGATTGTCTGCTTCTTTAGTAACATACTCCATGAGCTCCAATAGGTTAGTTAAACAATACCTCCGAGATCGAAATCCATGTTGAGTATCCCTTAAAAGATTGTGCCTATCAAGATGAATCTGAACATTCTGTTTAACCAGATTTTCTAGTACCTTGCAAACTATTGAGGTCAAATTGACTGGCCTGTAGTTTCCTGCACACTTCATACTTCCCTTTTTGAAAATTGGTACTACGTTTCAAAAACGTTTACATTTCTCCAATCTTCAGGTATATCAGAATATTCCATAGACCACCTGAAAATTATACCTAGGGGAACTACTAAAGCTTTAGCACACTCTACTAAGATCCTAGCATATATATATGTATATATATATATATATATATATATATATATATATATATATATATATATATATATATATATATCATCTGGTCCAGAAGCTTTATTAGGTTTTATATTCTGCAACTGCTTTTCTACAGCTTCTGTAGTTATTGTAAGATCCTTCAGCCCATCACCTGTCATGTCATAACCTTCAGTTGTTTCTATTGTACCAGAATTATCTGTAGTAAAGACTGATGAGAATTGCTGGCTTAGAGATTCCACAATATCACAATCGTCAACCACTATTTCCCCATCTACCTCCAGTGGTCCTACACTACACTTTTTAGCCTTAAATTTGTAGAAGATAAATAATCTCTTAGCATTACCTGCTGAACATTCTCGAGCTGATTTGATTTCGGTCAGTCTTTTAGATGCCCTAGACATAAAGACATAAAAGATCAGTGCAACTATGAGCCACAAGGGCTTTTCTTGGTTTGCACTCTGGACACTGAACCAGTTGCCCACCAAATCCGTCGATCATTCCTCCCTGGAATACCGAAAAACTTTTTAAAGATGTTCAGTGTGCTGCTACTGACAATGGTTTCTGGCAGCTGGTTCCAATGTTCTACTACCCTATTGGTGAAGAAAGGCTGTCTTAACCTTGTCCTGCTGTGATTAACTTTAATTTTGAATTGATGACCTCTAATTGCATCATTTCTGTTAAATTCAAACATTTACCTGATATATCCCTGTTCATGACCATTAACAAATTTAAAGACCTCGATGAGATCTCCTCAGCCTTCTATATCTAAGTGAAAAAATATTCAATTTCTTCAATCTTTCCTCATGTGCCAGGTTGCTTATACCATTAACCATTTTTGTTGCCCTCTTTTGTACTCTCTCTGAAAGCCAACAATCTTTTTCGTAACTAGTGGACCAAGCTTGGACACAGTATTCCAAATGTGACCTGACATATGTACAGTAAAGCTTCCTGATGACTTCCTCACTTTGGTATGATACGTTCCTATTTATTTCCCCAAGCATTCTTAGTGCCTTCTTCCTGGCTTCTTTGGTCTGTTCTGATGCCCTTAATGTTGTGTTCAAAGTAACACCTAAGTCCTTCTCCTGCTGAGTCACAGATAGTACTTGGCCACACATCAAGTATGGAGCCTTCATATGCTGCCTACCTACATGCATGATTTTGCACTATCAAAATTTAATTTAATTTGCCATTTTTTTTCAAACCACTTCACAAGCTCGTCTAAGTCCCTCTGCAGCAAGACCTGCTCATTGTGTCCTGTTATTGCCCTAGAGACCTTCAAATCATCCGCAAATTTCAAAACCTTACTGGTTAGGCCACTTTCAATGTTATTTACAAATATAATGAACAATAATGGCCCCAGTACTGACCCCTGTGGGACTCCACTAAGAACATTTTGCCATGATGACTTTGTACAATTTAGCATCACTCTCTGCTGTCTATCTGAACCAGACATCTCCTAACTTCATTTCTACTATTTTATATGATTCGAGGTTTACCTCAGAGTTAGCATCTTTTAGTTTCTTGAATACCTGTTTCTTTGACTCCAGTAAATGCTTTACTTCCCTGGTGAGCCATGAAGGGTGCTTAACCCTGGTTAATCTAATTTGCCTATTGGGAATGAACCTATCCTGACCATGAAATAGTTTATCTTCTATCATTCTCCACATTTCATAGGCATCAAAGCCCTTCAATAAGTCTTCCCAATTAATTTCATTCAGGAAGATCCTGAACTCATTGTAATTCCCTTTAGCAAAATTTGGAATCAATGTTTGATTGGTTCATACACTTCCAACATACAATGAGAAGCGTATAATGTTGTCATCACTATTACCAAAGGTCTCTCGTATGTTCACATTTTATACAAAATTTTCCTCATTAGTAAGCACAAGATCCAATATTTCATTCTCCCTTGAAGGTTCATGTGTCATTTGAAAGAAGAAGTTTTCCTCAAAACAAGCCATGAAACTTTTTCCTGATTTGTTTAGACGTATAGTTTTGCTTCCCAATCCTGTTATGTTGAAATCCCCGAACAAAACAGTTCTCTCATGCACTCTCCTACTTATCTCTTCCTGCATCAACCTGTCAGTGTTTTCATTTCACTCCTGTCCACCATGCTGCCACGTGTGCAGGCGGTGCAGGTTGGGTGGATACCCTGTCGATCATGCTGCCACGTGTGCAGGCGGTGCGGGCGGTGCGGGCTGGGTGGCTATCCTGCCCATCATGTGACCGCTCTTGTCCACCATGCTGCCACGTGTGCAGGCGGTGCGGGCGGTGCGGGCTGGGTGGCTATCCTGCCCATCATGTGACCGCTCTTGTCCACCATGCTGCCACGTGTGCAGGCGGTGCAGGTTGGGTGACTACCCTGTCGATCATGTTGCCACGTGTGTAGGCGGTGCGGGTTGAGTGGATATCCTGCCCATCATGTTACCGCTCCTGCCCATCATGCTGTCACGTGTGCAGGCGGTGCGGGTTAGGTAGCTACCCTGTCCATCATGCTGCCACGTGTGCAGGCGGTGCGGGTTAGGTGGAAATCGTCCCCGCCGGAACTCTCATGGCGTTCTATCTGTATGATGGACTCGCACTGACATTGACGAGCTCATGGAGCGTAGCGCAGCTGGCCGGCTGCAGAAGTCAGAAGCGAAGCAGCTTAATGCAATCCTCGAAACTCTGAAGTCGAATGAAGTTGAAGGAAAGCTCTAACAGAGGTGATGGGAATGAACAACGAGGGTGAAAACAAATGCATACAGTCAAGAGATTTGACCGATGTAAGGTGCCAGTTGTCGACCATAGGTGGCAGTCAATTGCATTTGTTGACTTCACTTAGTCCAATCATTTTGAATTACACTACGTATAATATAATATAACACAGGCTAACCGCAAGGCCGTGGTAATAATGCTGGTACCAACACACTGCCTTTGATTCGTCCGCATGACAATTATGGTATGCATGCAATGCATACCATACACAACGTTAGTATCTAACCCCAGCCCTGCACATTCCTTTGACGTACGTTTGTACTTGTTCTGACATCTGGATATGTGGCAGCATTCAAAAATGACCTGACCTAATTTATATATGCATGTCCCTTTCATCGTCGTGGAAAGCGGATACCAACCAACCGTGTTTTCCTCCTCGACATTGTTTTCATCCTTGTTAATCAAAACTTTAAGTATAATTACATTCCATTTTCACAGAATAGTGTAAACATAATAGTTACGCACAATAGTGTAAGCTACGCTTGACATAATCGATTCAGATGTTTGACGGTTTCCTGGCTATTGTATGTTGTGTTCAGAATAGTATTATGTTGAATGGTGCGCTAGTTTCGTCGAAATGAAATGTGCTTACAGTAATTTACCGGCCATTCATTGGCTCCATATGAATATTTATTTGTTTTCCTAGGTATACGTGGTAGGTAGTGGTATTCCTGCTTGGCAATGCGGTGTGCAAGACCATTGGGATGTAATCTCAGCGAGTCAGTCATGCCCGCACCTTGTCAGGAGTTCTGCGTTCTGGGCTAGCATGAGTCATGATTCGGAGTGACCCGTGGAGTGAATAAGAAATTCGAATTCGAATTCGAATGTCAAGCGGGTCTCACCCGGATCTGGTCTGATGGTGTTGTAATGTTCAATGGATACAGAGAAGTCAATTGTGGTGCCCTGAAACGAAATCACACTTTTTTATCGGCGTGATGCCATCGAAGTCACAAATCCATCGTTCAAGGTAGTCTTCACTGGCCGTTTGCCTGATGACATACACATGCGAGCATGAGACGGCCTTCAGTTTCCCGAAGCTCATGCTCTGCCCTGTCAGGGGCTGTCTCCAAGGTCTGTGGGAAGTGGGAAAACATCGAAAACTAGATCCAGTATCGGGTAAATATCAAATGCAATAAGTGTCCAGCGGCTGGTCGGCGCCAGAGTCGATGTTCCCGCGGTCGATAATGGCGCTCTTTCACCGTTGGCTTGTCGAGCCATTCTTCTTAATTGGCATACTCATCGATTAACCCGACACCTTCAGGGATGTTTGCCAGTCGCGGACATTGGGGGAGGGGCAGGGGATGATATTGATTCCTCCTCTGATATCTCACGGTCTCACGAACGAATATAAAACTGCCAACGTCGTGGGATATCCTCTTCATCTGAAGGAATGATTGCTGATCACTTCCGCTTCATGGATTTCGTCGCGGGTCGCGCGAAATGCATGGAAATTTTCGAACTTTTTTAGCCCCGTTGCTCGCGAAATAATGATCGCAAGGTTGTATTGTAGTTTAGGGGCGTATCAACTGCAAAGGCCATATAGCGATCGCAAGGTTGGAAATGCACACCTACCAACCGCTTTCGTCCACTTGGATTAGAACAGTGTCTACACCACGCTGTGATCAAAGGTGGAAGCAGGGTCAGTGGAGGTCAAGCTAAGTCTCAGCAATCCCCACTCGCTATAGCCGTCCAATATGGTTGGTAAGTGTATGGAAGACTTGCAATGTAAATATTTCTTTATCCAACCATTGTCCAACCATTATCCAACCATTGTCCACTGAAGGGCAATAATAACCGTAGATACCCACGTTGTAAAAGTTAAGGCTGTGACGTAATATGACATGCTATTGGTGAGATAGTGCGACCATCCATCAGGAAATTGATCATAGCTGACGGCGTGCAGAAGCCCTGTCCATTCATCAGCGCCGACACGACGGAAACAGGCCAGACGCCGTCCTCTCGGCTCTGCACTCGGTTACTAATAGTGCTATGACTTCACGACCCGCCGTGGCCGGACAACGTATTCCGCCCGACATGTTGAACGGATCAGTTTAATGGTGCTGTACAATTCGCGTCGTTAATGTAGAAAACTGGAGCGTTGTGAAGGCCCCCGAGTGGGTTGAGTTTACCTACCCCTCTCACTTTCCCAGATAGTGGTGGTATATGCAGCGTTCTGGCTTAAGGAGAATGAGTCAAAAGGTGTTCAGATGCACAATGTGTTGTCCGGATAAATTGAAGTCACGCCGTGACAGGCGTTGAACACAGTCTCAATAGGCTATATTTAGGTTTGGAAGTACCTGAAAATCGAGTTATTGATCTGTTAAGGTGGTCAGACGAGGACTGCGGAAAAATTGTTCGGTAGTACTGGTCGGTAGTTCCGTGATTTTTCACGATCAATGATGTAAAATTAATCGTCGTTTTCATTTCGATCAATGCATTTGCGGGCAGCTGCACAGTGATGGTGCCGGGGACGAGTGGTCTAGGGGTAAGATGCTCATCGCGCAATCGAAAGATTGTGGGTTCGAATCTCACCTGTCGCTACTCTTCGCCCGCGACCAATCGGCGTGAGAGATTGGCGACGCTATATGACTCAACGGTCGACGTGTCGTAAAACCAATAACCAACCAACAGTGATGGTGCCAAATTGCGGGCAGTGCTTCCCCACAGTGGGGCAGTGGGCTTTCTTCCCAGTGCCTGCCGGCCCGGCCGGCCGGGGTCAAAGGGTGGGCGGCGCTGACGTGCGGTTGGGGTGGTGAGCCTTTCTCCCTGCCGCGCAAAGGCGCCGCCTGCCCCGTATAGCTTCGCGGACGTTTGGCGTCCTGCTGCTACGGCAGCAGGTGTCCCCCGTAGGGCCCTTTTTGGTGGAACGTCGCGCGGGGCCGAAACAAAACAATTCCATGGATTTTCTGACGCACAAATATGCCCTCGCCTTGACTCGGACGATTCGTCGTTCCCGTCTTTCCCATCCCAGTCCTGCGCCTCCTCGGTGAGGCCCGATTTTGACGCTGTCTCGGCTAGCCCTTCTGTTAGGGATTCTCGTCCCGTCGGGGCGACGCGACCTGGCAAGACACCTGAACATGAAACCGAAGTAGAGCACGAGTTCGTCGACCCAACTGTCCTGATCTGGTCGAGTGCAGAGCTCAGACTGCCAGACCTCAGCCCTTTTCAACGGTGTGAGGGCGCCGAGTGATTCGGTACAGTGGTACGGTGCAACAGATTGGGTGATGGTGGTATCGAAGTGGAACTTTCGGATCCGGAAGAAGCTAGGCGGACGTTAAAGGCCACGCTCTTTACGTTTACTTACACTATTGATGGCAAACGCGTGCAAAGGACTGTGCCCCTGAACGTGAAAACTCATCGCGCTAAAAACTGCTCCAGAGGTGTCATCACTCTTTATGACCTGCAAGGTGTGTCATGTGAAGAAATTGTCTGCGGTCTTGCGGGATTCGGGGTCCTGGAGGCTAGCAGATTAAAGACGAAAAGGGACGGTGTTTCACATGACACAGACAACATTGTACTCACTTTTAACTCTCAAATACAGCCTACCCTCGCGAGAATCTGGCATGTTAGAGTCAGGGTCCGCGTTCATCGATCAATCCCAATGAGATGCTTCGCCTGTCATAGGTACGAGCACACCAGTCGCTACTGTCGATCCAAGCTAAGATGTCTGCGATGTGCCTCCTCGGCGCATTCTGTAGACGCCTGCACATCGGATACCTTGTGCTGTCTTAACTGCAAGGGTGATCACTCTGTTCGTGACCGAGTATGCCCAGTTTTTAAGCGGAAGCAGAGCATCTTAAAATTGAAGTGTGACAGGGGCGTGTCATTCGGAGAAGCTCGGGAAATGACCAAGACAGACACTACACCTCGCTCTTATGTGGCCGTGGTAGCCAGCTCGACCCATCCCCTTCAACCAGAGTCATCCCAGGAGCGAATATACATGCCACCTACTGCAGTGATAAATTATTCGTGAAATAGGGTGGAATATACCACTTATTGAATACTGAACCGACATCCTTCCCAAAGTAGTATCGACATCGTGCTATTGGTACGTGCTTGTGAGGGCATCATGCCTCGTTTCTAACAGTACCCCGTTTACAAGTATCATGCTTATGCTCACCATAACGGATCCGGGATCGTGATAACGAACATTTCATAGTGCAATTCCAGGTAAATGGATTACCTATGATGTGCTATGTTATACAATGCCGGTTTATCGCATACGTATTTGTATCGTTGTCGTTGATATCGGAATCCCCAAATTGGGTACCTCTTAAAACACGCAAAACGGGTAATTATATGTATACAATTGTACCAGAACTGGATTTTAATGACCAAAGTATTTTAAACAGCATTGTTTCCATGGCTATTTCGACATCCTGCTGTACTCGTTTCGACATCTCACACCTAACGAGAAATCATTATTTTAACGCTGACCTACTGCGCCAGCACCACGAAGCTGTGATCCTCCTGGCAGCGATGCTCTGGAAAAGATGACAACCCGCCAATTGATTGACCTGCTGAAGGAATGTGGTCTGGCTATAATCCAGGTAAACTCAGGGGATGAAATCCCGGCGGCAGTAGCTGGAGTTGCAGCCGACTACGTCTTACCGGCTCGCTCTGCTGCTGTGCAGACAGAAGTTTTGTGCAGTTCCCCAAGACAGCGTCGTCCTGAGCAGCGCACGATCGCCTGCCAAACTGACACTCCCGCAACTCAGGTGACTGAACCGACCATGATGGCATCCACTGAAACAACTCCCGCACAAGTCCCTAAGTTACCACCCCCATCGACTATTTCACCTCTCCGATCGACCAGCTCATTGCCGTCACTGATAATTCCTGTGCGAAGTGGAGCTCCGAACCTGACCGCGCGAGGTCGAGCAGAGCGGAATACGGGTGTGACACCAAACATCGATGGGAAAGACGTGGTGGGAAAATCTCCCATGGCTGCGAGGCTCGGCACAGGGGAATGCTCGCCGTCGGTGACGCGCGCACCACCTGGCCCTTCTGGAGAAGCAATGAGTCCACCTCCACCTCCTGTCCCATTAACAGGCCAACCACTCACACCACCTACAAGCCGTAAGCGGATGCATATCTCGCCATCGACTGGAGCGAATCGCAAGTCCCGCCCCCGCGCTGAGTCGCCCGTGATGAGGTACCCATCTGTACACCGGGACGTGTAGGATAGACGACCGCCCTAACCGGAACAATTGCCAATCGCACCACGTCACATCTTTAAGCAGCTGACTGCGAAAACATATTTTAATTGAGACAGTATGCGGGGGAGTTACACCTCAGCATGACACTGTTTTACTTTTACCACGATTTTACTACCGAGCTTTCATGAATAAACTAGTTATGGGCGCTACATGACCAGTGCAGTCGATTCGCCCTTGAAACCCAAATAACTAACTGCTGGCAGTGCTGAGTTATGGCTACTCTGCTTGAATCCAATACCAACTACATCAAAATATAAACATGTAGTTTTATCATCTAATCTTTGAATTTCATTCTTCATGTCGATTGTATCATTTTATTTTCATCTGGTAACCACAAAACCTAGTTTAACGAAGGTTAAAATCGGTTCATCTTCATATAGCTGGGACTGACATATCCTCGTATTTTCCATTGGATGCTTCTTACCACTGAGCCCTTGAAATCATTTCAGTGTGAAATATGTTTAATGTCCAAAAAATTAGATATCTTGAATGATACGTATGACCACGGGATGTCATTTTGGTGGTATTCGTGCCAGTTCCGGGCGCACGCGATCGGGACACAGACGCGCTATTGATTCGTGGGGCCGCATCAGCTGCCGATGGCCAGTGGAGACGGCCGCAGCCCGGTCTGGCCGAACACACTGGCCTGGCCGTCTGAGATGGCGGCCGGAGATGGCCGCTGCCGGAAACAGACGGCGGGTCGGGCGCGCCGAGGTCTTCCCACACGTCATTGTCGTGTGGTGGACACTGGCGGTGGCGGTGTCGGCGCGCTGCGCCACGTTGTGCGGCTGCTCCGGCGCGTGAGATGACCGACCGCACGCACCGAACCCCCGCCGGTAACGACCTGGCCACGCCGTTTGTCAATGCTCAACCGGCCGTGCCCTGACGACCCGGCCACCGGCGCCGGAACGAGCGCGCTTCCGGGCCGCCGTGTCGATGGCGCGCCATCAGGCGCGGCCGCGCCGTCATTAGCCGGGAAAGTTGGGCCGCCGACGTCCCCCCGACAGGGCTCGAGATGCTCTCGGCGCCTGTTGAGGCCGCTTCCACTGGCGGCAACACTGCCGGCGCATTTTGCCGCCATTTCACAGTCGACTGGCGACCGTATGGTGCGAAGCGGATCCCCAGGTCTTATTGAAACTCGCTATTGGACATTTGTATGCCGGGGAAGATGTGGCCCCAGCTTTTGCGTCGCGGCGTACTGCCGGCCAGCAGGTTCGATTTGATCGTTTTCAGTGTTGATGGCGGGGCCGGATTGGTGGCGCCGTGTGATTGGCTTGGTGGGGCGTTTTTATTGGATCGGCACCGCAGCCGCAGTTGTTTCTACAACTGGAGTCGGAGAAGACGCACGCGAGCATTGACTGTGCTGACACAACTTAGTCAATGCTCCAAAACAACACATGCCAGCGCAAAATAGACAATTTACTACAGACCTGAGCAGGACAACCGCATACCAGATGAGGTGCGTTTCTGATGGATTACCCGTGTCATTTTATTCTTATTAAAGCAATTGAGGTAGTACCACGAATGTTCGAAGACACCGCAAACAGAGATTAGTTCTATGATATCGTTAAAAAGGAAGGCTTGTTGCATCTGCCGGAGAGAGTTAATTAAACAATGATATCCCGTGCAATCCACATCGGAATCGTGGAAGTGCTTGTTAGAATTTGTAGGCAAGTCCTGTTTGCCTGGCAATGATAGTCTAGCTATTCCTCGGTTTCGCGATATCTCGTTCGCACGTTGAATGGCTCCTCTCTTTCAAATCCAAGAGCCGTTCTTGAAAGCCACTGTAGTTAGAGCCATTATATTGAATGATTTAAATAACAATTATACGGTGACGGATAGTTCAACGGTGATACCAAGCTTGACACACTCGTAGCCTCCAATCAACAGGCAATTACGACTGACAGTGACGGACAACCGTCCAACCGGGCCACCAAACGTCCCACCAAACGTCCCAGCCAAACCAAACGCCAATGGTCTTGTAACCAGTGGCGTCGCCACGAAATTCTTCCAAGGTGGGGGGGGGGGGGGAATGTTGGAATGGGGCCTCCTGCTCCCCGAAAGGGGTCCTATTGCTTTTTAGGCTCTTGGTATGGTTCAAGAATGGGAAACATGATTTCGTGTTGATGTCTTGTTTGTTCTTCGCATGGTGCATCATTTACGCAAAACGCAATAGCAATAATCACCTTTTCGCTGAGAACTGAGCCATGCCAGGGTGTAAATAAGTAAATGTGGATAAGTGCCTAAGCGCCAAAACAAACCGATGTCTTAATACTTTCTCGACCAGAAGAATCTTCCCGCTGGCCTCTAGATTCCAGCGAGCTGGCGGGGCTGGTGCTGAACATATCTTAAAGATATCATTGATCAACCCACTTTTATGTCCACCAAGTCTGACTGAATATAGCTAGATTCATCACTACTGTTAGTCATTCCCACTAGCTTGATGTCATAAGTAAGCTTAAACGATCATTTCTCAGTCCTAGGACGACAATTTCGTGAAGGTGACAACGAGAAGTGGATTGAATTGGTTTTCTTATCGCCATCTTAGGGATTTATTTAATTATAACATTTTGTGCTGGCTGTAAGGCACCTGGCGCACAAGCTAAAATAATACATCCTCAGCGAATAAATTCACGGCAAGAACAAGCATTGAACAACAGTGCATAAATGACAATGCAACAATGCAACAATGGCAATGCATAAATAATGCAAAACCTTCAACTTCCACGCCGTCACGCCCATGGTTTTCGCTGTGCTGCACCGTTTTGTAAATGACGTCGTTGAGAAGGTATTGAAGCTCTAATCATGCAAGGCTATAATCACAGAAGACAAGTTTGTAGGAAGAATATGCATTTAAAAACATCATACCTCCCATTTTATATGGGCACCGGTTTTGTTTTGCAAGCTTGTGAGGGGGAATTTTCCCCCTCAATGTTGGCTTTCCCCCATATTTCTGAAAATTATTGGGAGACCAGTGGCGTGCCTATATTTGCGTCAAGGGGGAGGGTGGCAAACGTATTTGGATGGGGTCCACCTACCCCATTAAAAGGGTCCTCGGATTTCGACCACTATTTTGTCAAAGGGGACTTTTTAAAATAAAATAATTAGTGATCAACTGAATTGTCCTACGGAGGGGCCTAATCTACCACTATCGTTTCTGATTCGTCGGATTTCAACCCTAACTCCCCCACCGGCTATAATGTTTTCTTTTGGTATTCCTTGATAAGTTACCTCACACTGCTGAAATTACACCTATACAAATCACTTAAAAATTTAAAATTGCCCAATTTCAGACATTCCAGTTCATAGCGCCCGGTCGCCACGACGCCAACGTTCGTGCACATGCACACCCATCTTGCGCATTCGGCGCATTCGCCACACTTCGTGTGATGCTACGGTTTCTGCTAGGCGTCCTACGTTTTGCTAATTGCTGCCACATGATAGACTTGCACAATATTTAATGTGGTGAAATGCTTCGTATGGACGTTCGCTGGGGAAATTCGATTAGTTAAATTCGATTCTTAGTTCCCTACTTCCAACATTTTATGGCGGTTAAGAAATGCGGATACCCGCTGAGCTTTGATGCACCGCATATCTTTGATTAAATATGCTCCCAGATTGGCTACCGAACCGAGGCCCTGCCTCAGTGTTCTTTTTTTGGACCCGTTTCGTCTTTCTTCGTCTAGGGATGTGTCTTAGGGCTTCAATCCATTTTTGTTAGGAGCCCAACACATTTTCGAAACCCCTGCTCGTTTTAGGGTTTTGTTGCTTTTTGTACACCGATGATTTTTCTTAGGTGTCGGGGCGCCTTCAAAGATCCCGATGTGTTCATTTAGTGCTCGGTCCTTTTGTTCGTCTTGGGACCATGCTGCTTTTTGCGGCCCCAGCCGCTTTTTCAGGCCCTTGTGCGATCGCATGGCCCCGGTGTGCCTTGAGAGCTTCTGGTGTATTTTTTTAGAGCTCCCGGTATGTTTATTTAAGGCTGCAACGCATGTTTTTAGGCCCTGTCGCTTTTTGCGAGACTGTGCGTTTTGGAGGGCCAGTTACACTTTCGGCCCCCGTTGTGCTCTTAGGGACTCGCTGTGTTTATTTGGGGCTTCTGACGCACATTTGTGGGGCCCGAGTACAATTTTGGGGCTTCGGTGGGATTTGTCTGGGTCCCAGCGCGACTTATCGCGCCCAGGCGCGTGGCTCTGGGGACCCAACGCCAGTTTCCTGGGCTCAACACGATTTTTGTGGATCTCTTCTGAATTTTCTTTAAAGTCCGAATCCTGGCCTGATTTATCGAGCTCCTGGCGCCATGTTTTTGTATCTCATCTCGATTTTTTTTCGAGCTCCGGTATGTTTACCTGGGCCGTACGCGATTTGTGAAGGCATCTGATGATATGTTTGGTGCTCCAGAGCCATTTTCCTGACTCGGACAGTTATTTTTTTTTGGAATCCCTCCTTATTTTGGAAGGCTCCGGCTTGATTTTTTTGGGGATACCGATGCGATTTTTTGTGTCACACTGTGCTTATGTGGGGCCCTAGAGGCCAATTTTTGGGAGCCCCGACGTGAATGTTTGATGCCCAGACCAAGTTTTTGGGACTACCGATGGGAATTGTGGGTCCCGAACGCAATATTTGGGAAACCGGTTCGAATTTGCGGGGCGCGTTGGACTTAGCTGTGACCCTAACGCGATCTTGGCGGTTCCTATTGCAGATTTTCGGGCCTCGGAGCGAGTTTTCTGGGCCCGCCGTATTTATCGGATCAGCCCCATGCGCGAATTCTGGTGCACCGACACGAATTTTTGCGACCACCGAAGGAGTTCTTGCGAATTTTGGCGTGTTTTTGCGAGTTTTTGCGCGAATCACTGCGGCCACCGAAGGAGTTTTTTTTTCAGCCTATGGCACCTTTCGGAGTGTAAAAGCCCTCAGGGTAATTTTTTCCCGACCTGTTCTTAATTTGCCGGTGCTCTGGTCGATTCGATCGAGTCTCGGTCTGAACTTTTTGGACATCGGGTTCTATCTTTTTAAAGGTCCTTATGTTATATTTTTGGGTCCCGGTACGATTCTTCTGTCTCCAGGTGCGATTTTTGTTCCCGATGCCCTGACACGTTTTTTCGGTTGCCCAACGGGTTGGGGGGGGGGACTGACCCGATTTTTGAGGTCGTAGAGTGACATTCCGGTTGAGAATTGGTTTGTTAGGGCAGCTGCAACTTTTGGGGCCTGGCGCTACCTTTTTGGCCCCCAGTGCGATTTTCAATCTTTGCCTATTTTAAGGGTGGCCTCTTATCTCCTGGTGAACTCCTCTTCTCTCCCAGGTGCCTCCTCTTCCAAATTACAAGCAACCTTTCCTATCTCAGTTCCCTTGTCATTTTCTGGGGACCTTCTTACCCGTCTTGGAGCCTTCTTACTCGCCTGGGAGCCATCCCTCTTATCTAATGGCATTTCTCTCCTATTCTAGGGGCCTCCTCGTTCATCATGGGGTCTCATTTCTAATCTTGTGTCGTCCTCTTCCGAATTAGGTGTCTCCTGCCACGTTTCTGGATCATCCTTTTCTATCTTAGTGGAACATCCGTTCTGGGGCCTGTTTTTGCGTCTCCGAAACCTCATTTCATATCCATTGGCTTTCCCTTCCGTCTTAGGGCCTCCTCTCATTTGCTGGGGCCTCCTTTCCCGTATTTGGGCCTCCTTTGCAATCCTGGGGGCCTCCTTTGCAATCATGGGGCCTCCTTTGCAATCCTGGGTGCATCCTTTGCAATCCTGGGGGCCTCCTCTGCAATGCTGGGGGCCTCCTTTGCAATCCTGGGGCCTCCTTTGCAATCATGGGGCCTCCTTTGCAATCATGGGGCCTCCTTTGCAATCCTTGGGGCCTCCTTTGCAATCATGGGGGCCTCCTTTGCAATCCTGGGGGCCTCCTTTGCAGTCATGTGGGCCTCCTTTGCAATCCTGGGGACCTTCTTTGAAAACCTGGGACCTCCTTTGCAATCATGGGGCCTCCTTTGCAATCCTGGGAGCCTCATTTGCAATCCTGGGGGCCTCCTTTGCAATCCTGGGGTCCTCCTTTGCAATCATGGGGCCTCCTTTGCAATCATGTGGGCCTCCTTTGCAATCCTGGTGGCCTCCTTTGCAATACTGGGGCCTCCTTTGCAATCATTGTGGCCTCCGTGCCAATTGTCGGCACTCTCTTGATTTCTGGGGCCTCCTATCCTCTCCTAGGTGACTCCTTTTTCAAATTAGGGGCCTCCTCTCACGTTTTGGAGGCCTCATCACCTGTGTTTGGAGCCTCATTATCCTCTTAGCAGGGTGCTTTTGTGTTATTGTCCCAAATATTCTCCCCTAGTCTCATGGCAGGAGGGGCGACTGCCCGCTCTGCCCCCCCGGTGGCGACGCCCCTGCTTGCATCAGACTACATGTCCCTGGCCCCGACAATCCAGCAACACGCTGTCGCTCTCACCTGGGTCTCCTACGTACGTCCGCGCGCACCGGCTGTCTGGGGGTCTGACAGCCCGCGGTCTGCTGCGCCTGCCCGAGAGGGTACAGCCTATATTGGGGGGGGGAGGGAGAGGAAACACCTCTGGTCTGCCCAGCTAACGACACGGCGCCGGGCATCGTTACTTCCGACCGACCCCATGTCCCACAGTGCCGCCTGATACAATGGTGGCACGGGTGTCACAATGACATGACACCCGACTGTGTAATGTAGCCATGACATTCTCGGCCGATCGACCGTCGGCCGAGAGAACGTTAGAGTCGCCGTTAGAACGGATGCATACATAACCATAGCAATCTCGGCCCTGCAGCCCATGGCGTCCGAGCAGCTGACGTCGGCTCGTGCCCGATGCCGACGGTTTCCGCTCGGGGGCGTTCATGACTGGACCCGTTGGGTCCCTGGATTCGACGGGTCTGCACACATGGGAGCCAAATGCATTGAATCAGGGGGGTCCGAAACTAACTTCGTTACAGATTTTCCGCGGCTTGTAGAAGTGAAAACAATCTCAACGGTCTGAAGAATTATGGGTGTTCCTTTTACATGCTAGTAGTGTCTTCAAGGCATGCTTTTCCACCTGTCGCCATAAGCATGAGCTACGTCGTATTAAATGGACTGTGGGTGTTGGCCAACTTTTGTATTAGCTATGAGCGTCAGGGGCATAAGAGCGGAAGCTCTGTAAGGTACCATGTTAAATATAGTATAAACGTCGTTGGGGCCACGATAACATTGAGTTGCCAATGACCTCGAAAATTTGTATTAAGTGACACCTTTGGCTGTAATTACAAAGCGAAATTTCACAAGTATCGGTGTCACTCAATCAGATTTAAGTAGTTCTCAAGCATCACCTTCTACACTAGGAGCGAATACACTATCCTTCTATCACTCTATCTGCTGTACAAGACAGAGCAAATAGGTTGCAAATTATGACTGAGCGAAGCTGAGTTCTTGTCTTGCACATACTTAAAGTTCAGTATTTGAAGTCAGTTCCAAGTCTGCATGTCCCTTCACTTTCAGTAAGCACAGGTGTTCTGGAAACTTGTTTGCGTGTCTTTTTCAACTTTTTGTTGGTGAATCTCCAATATTTGCGAAATTTAACGCACCTTGAAAGTTGCTGCAACCCCGCAGCCATGAACGGTTTTGTTTATGAGTGACACCCATGGTCGTAAACCAAAAGCGAAATTTCGCAAGTTTCGGTGACAGTCAGATTTGGGCAATTGTCAAGCATCACCTGTTGGCACTAAGATACCATCGATGCTCAGGTTAAAACCCGCAGCTGTTAAAAAGTTGTGATTAAGCGAAGCGAATGGCGAGCCGATGAGAATAGCGCGCACAGTGGATGGAACGAGGGAGCATTACTCCAATTTTCTACTGCGCGTATTGACCTGCATTTTATGCATGTGATCAGCCATTTTCCCAATCAAATAACTTCAAGCAGCCAGGGAGGAAATCGCAGGAAATGGTAACCGCTCCGGGTGGGAATTATGGCGACATTCGTCCGTGAGGTGAAGGCTAGCAACATTTGTGGACGTCGGGACGTTTGTAATCGCTTGAATGAGAAATATTGCTCATCCTTACCGTGAATCTTTTTCTCATATTTGCTGCTATCCAAGAGATGTACATGTAAAAATATTTATGGGTAGCAGCCTCAACATTGGCAAAGGATTGCGGAGGTAAGCTAGGCTATTTTAAGACCATCGGGAACATTTTGTGAAGGGAAAGGCTGGCTGGGGCGGGTGGCATGGATGGAGAAGCGGCGGGGAGGGGGAGGGCTGCCAAGCCCTGATCACGCAGGCCGCCTGGGATCGCGTAGATCGGCCCACACTAATGGGCCGGCCGTCCGCCGGTCGTCCGGGCTGACGCCCGCCCCTCCTCTCCGTCCATTTCCGCCGCGTCGGTTGCCACCGGCGTCCGTGTGGGATTGTGGCGCCATTGTCGGACGTGCGTCGCCTTGGTCGACATATCACTGGTCCGGAGCAGATGCGAGCACGAAAACCGTTAATGACGGCAATCTATCGAGGCTTGCGTCTAATTATGCTAATTGTTGAAGCGGATTCTGCCGTGCGGCAACGTCCCATTTGGCTGAGCCTTAAAGAACGGCGCTGTGGAAAACTTATGTGATAGGTTTTCTGCCGGGGAACATTCCTGCCGCCGAGCTGTGGATGGCCGTTTGCTGATGGATCGCGCAGTGCAGACGGCTGAGTGCGGCTGTCTGGTCGTGATGCCGTCGGTGGCGGCATGCGACCGTTTGTCGCGGTTTTGTCTCGGCGGCGGCTCGTTTGTCCCTGTCGCAATTTCTCGCCATGTGCTGGCTCGTTTGTCCCGGCTTTTGATGCTCTCCGCCTTACGCCCGGCCCGGCGCCGCCTCCTCTGACTCCCGGCCGGCACGGCGCCGCCTCCCCTGACTCCCGGCCGGCACGGCGCCGCCTCCCCTGACTCCCGGCCGGCCCGGCGCCGCCTCCTCTGACTCCCAGCCGGCACGGCGCCGCCTCCCCTGACTCCCGGCCGGCCCGACACCGTCTCCTCTGACTCCCGGCCGGCCCGGCGCCGCCTCCCCTGACTCCCGGCCGGCACGGCGCCGCCTCCCCTGACTCCCGGCCGGCCCGGCGCCGCCTCTCCTGACTCCCGGCCGGCCCGACACAGTCTCCTCTGACTCCCGGCCGGCCCGGCGCCGCCTCCCCTGACTCCCGACCGGCCCGGCGCCGCATCCCCTGACTCCCGGCCGACTCGGCGCCGCCTCTTTTGACTCCCGGCCGACAGTAACCGCTTCAGCTACGTGCACCAACAGTTTCCGAATAGTGATATCGTGGTAAGAATCAGCTGAGGTTGTTCGTGTTTCCGAACAGTGATATCGAAGTAAGAATGAGCTGAGGTTGCTCGTGTTTCCGAACAGTGATCCCGTGGTAAGAATGAACTGAGGTTGCTCGTGTTTCCGAACAGTGATGTCGTGGTAACAATGAACTGGGGCTGGTCGTGTTTTATTCAGTAGTTTTACCGCCTCCCTGTGGCCAAAACCGTGCAGCAGGTTGGTTGGCAGGTCAGCCGATAGCTTTGGTGCCCCCCCCCCCCCCGACGCGGTGACCGCTCCTGACAAGATGTGTGGGCTTTTTACGCTGTTGGTTATGCGGGGAGCGCTTAAAATGCGGGACAATGGCCATCTGGGGCGATTGGCGTGACGTTCAGTGGCAATAAAGTGTTTCTGAATAGGGAAAAAAACAACAGCAGAGACGGCGAGCTGACGATAACCGAAAATGAAGAGGGTAGTATCCTATTTTAGTCATCATTTAAAATCATTGCATGCTTAGCATATCAATAGTATTTTTTCAATCTTCACCTATTTCATTGGAATGTGGCTCGATATCTCGTCAACTGTAAAGAACTCGTTGCAGTATATTTTCGGACGTGAATTGATGGTAGTTTGATCAGCGGTACTGAGGAAATTGTTCATCGTGATGAGTGCAGCTTGCATTCATCGTTTCACTTCAGAAGAGAGGATGGAATCGCACGACGGAGTTGATTATGGCTGCTCTTAAGTACCCCATGCTGAAACCGCTGAGCACACTGCAGTAGCACATGCATTAGCAAATATCCTGGTATAACATGCATTAGCAAATATCCTGGTACAATGTCGGCATGCACTGCCAAGAATACGTCAACAGCTGCTCTTTGCATATCGTATCCTTGAAGCTTTTCTTCGTTGGTCATGGTGCTATTCTTTGGTTATGTGGTATGTATGTATCTACCAATATGTTGGAATACGTTCTGTAATGTTAATGGATACTGATTGACGTTTTGCAAAGCTGTAGCGCAACCTGTGTGGCGAACTGCGGTCTACAGGAAGTCAAATGCGGACAGGCATTTTGTCTGCCGGGTGGCGGCCGGCGCGATGATCAGCGACGATCCATATCGTGCCGCTCGCGCTGCGAGGCTGAGCTTGTCCGTACGCGACGTGGCGGCCGAATGGCCAGCTGACCATCACCGGCTCGTGAGTCCGCAACACAACCGGCACATTGGCACGCCCGGGCAGGTCGGGTCTCGACTGGCGCGCCGGTCTCTCTCGGCTGACAGTAGGCGGTTTCACGCGTGCACTAGCGGGAAGTAATCGTCATGACATCCCAATGGCGAGGTCAGGGCGTAATAATTACGTTCATCAGAAAGCTTTTAGTCTGTAGATTGGACCAATTTATGATATCAATAAACAAACAGAGTAGGTTCAGTTACCTAATACGACAAGTTTTTGGACTAGTAACAGCTTGTTTATGCACAAACCCTGAAAATGTACACCCACATCCGCGCCTGGGACGTCATCTAGTCGGAAATCTGGAAGTCAGACCAAGCGAACCTGACTTCGGAAGTAAACTCGATGACAACAGCTGTTTGTCGAATTCAGAGGTCTTCAAATGCCAAATTTTCTGAGCACTTGACCGCTCTGATCAATATCGTCAGCCAACTTCAACTGCAGTAAGTGATTGGCCCTTTATGATAGCTGGGACGAATCATAATCCACGTTTCATAATATGACGTCATTATTTGTGCTCTGATTGCATCATTTACGGCTGAAATATGTCAGGCGAGCCAATAAACAAGTTTGTCTCAGATGCGCATATTTTGGATGTATTCCGGTTTTTTGGGTGCTGTAAACAATTCATGCATTGTTCTTTCGTGCGTGTATGATATTCAAAGACAAGGATCAATTGCCCTCCCCCACAGTAAGGGTTATTCAGGTAGGAGTACAGCAACATTTAAAAACGGAGCCACGTATGGTGCGGTACAGCGGATGACATTACAACTGTAAACAACCCGCTTGTAAAGTGGAGATAATTTAATCTTTTCGGGAGCGTCAAGAAGGAATCGTAGCATCTGGAAATGATGTATTTCAATATTTATTCATAATACAGGTACTTCACAGCCATAAAATAAAACGTAAAAGGAAAAATGTTCATCCGCAGGATATATACTACCACTTTCTGCCAAATATTGTATATTTGCTGGTAATCCAACGGCAAATTTATTTTCTATCCCACAACTCCTACCTCCCTGCCATGGTGCCAAATGCGGCCAGATTGGCTAGTTGCTTCCGTGAATTGAGCGCCTTTTTCAAACAGTGCCACAATTTGAATATGTTGGTTGAGTTTAATATTGAATGTATTACTTCATAGTTAAAACTTCTTGAACATTCCATATATACAGATAAAGTACATATATTTCAATGATATGCCCTTCATACTAGACGAAGTCATCGACATTGCATCCCGGTGCTTATTGGCCGTCGTGAAAAGGGCTAGTGTCACCCGCTCAGTCCTCGCCCCTCCCCCGTTCCGGAGAAGCCGGCAGCGTGCAACGCACTGGGCTGTTGCAGTCGGAGTGGCTGCAGCGTAGCACGGCTGCGATGGTGTGCATTAGACAGAGACAGTTTGGACCAACCTACCACAACCACATTCGGCCCGGTTGGATTCTGAATCCATTTTGCGCGCTGATTTCAGAACTGTTTTTGTTTTTGCTCTAGGGTCATGCAAAGTCAAAATGCTTAACTTTTGTCATTCGGCAAAGTATTAACTTGTAATCTATCGAGTAGCAAGAAGGCACATATATTGTGTAATACATAAAAAAAAACATTGGTAAATCATTATCCTTATAACTCAGCAGTTGAACTCCTCCTTCTTGTTCCTGTTCCTGGCCTCCTGCCTGTTCCACGTGACCATGTCCTGCTGCCAGACCCCGCTGACCATGGTGGCCGCCTCCGTGGTCATCTTCACACCCCTCTCCACTGCAGTGGTGGTGCAGGGCAGTCCTGGCTCTGAGTAGGGCTCCTCCAGGAACTGTTCCAGTTCCTGGTCTGTGTGTTGGAACAGGATGGGAGGAGAGGAGGTCGCCTTCTGCAGGTCCACCAGCTCGGACAACTTGGTGGCCGCCAGGTTGATCTCGGGGTTCCTCACTTTCCTAACAGTCTTCCTCTTGCTCCTCTGCTCCTTCTTCCTCAGCTTCTTGACGATGGCCAAGGCCTGCTCCCTCTCCTCCCTCTCCCTGGAGGCCAGCAGGGAGGCCAGCACTACCTCATGTTGGGCGAAGTAGGCGTTGAACTGGAGGTAGGGCTTCAGCATGTCCACCTCCTCCTTGGTGCAGTAGGTGACGACCCTGGTGACGATGGTGAGCAGGTGGCGGGGACCCTCCAGCAGCAGGTTCCTCTGCCTGATCTCCAGGAAGGAGGGCACATAGACGTGGATGATGAAGGAGGTCATGCGTCTCTGTGCCTCGCTGGGGGTGGCCGTGCTCATGTACACCCGCAGCTCCCTGCTCTCCGTGTTCTGCCACCGGGCGTTGGTCATTGCACCAGCCCGTGCCCTGGCCCACCTCTCCTGCAGCTGTCCAGACTCCACTGCCCCGGCCATCTCCAACAGATATCTGGTATCATGGTTGAACTCCTTCATGACGGCGGGGGGGGGGATGACGTCCAGCAGGGCCCTGAGGGTGGGGCTGGGGATGGCCTCGAACTCCTCCACCTGCAGGTCCCACACATTGCCCTGGAGCCTCTTGGCCTCCTCCCCACTCCAGGAGGCCGGGCCGGTGGTGGGGCCGGCGTAGTGGATGAACAGGTGGTTGAACACCTTCTCCAGGCTGTGGACGATGCAGTGGATGTGGAGGAGGGGGCGACCCACCAGCCTCTCGAACTCAGCGATGAACCCATGGTTGTAGCCGTCCATCTTGCTGCAACCATCGCTGAAGACCACCTGCAGGCTGGCGATGTTGATGCCCCGCTCCTCCACGAACCCCACCAGGCTGGTGGCCAGGTCCACCCCCTCCCCCCCCCACCGGGGCCACGTGACCCAGGAACTCCTCGCCGGGGTACCCGATGACAGCACAGTCCTCACTCCTTACAGTGGCAAACCTTTTATGGTTCTTCTCTCCTACACCAACCTCTACTTTGTTGTCATTGATCCTTTCATCCACCATCAGACCTTTAGCCTCAAACCCCCGAAATTTGTCTTTCTTTTGCTCCCTAGACTTCTTCCTTACTCTCTCAACTGTCTTGGAATTGATCACTTTACTCTTATCCCCTGCAGTTATAGTGTTGTCTGCCACTCTGATGGTGTTTGTGACATGAGCCACTGCATCACTGGATATCTTGAACCTATCTGCTGTTCCACCGAGTTTAGCCTCTGCTTCCTTCTGCTTTTTCTTTTTCTCTGTTTTCTCTTTCTTATTCACCTGGCATTTGTACTCATTGTCATTCACATCCTTTTCTTCATTGTCATCCTCGCTCTCACTGTTCTCCACTGCCACTTTAGACATCATCCTTTTCACATCATCATCACTTCTCCTCTTCCTCTTTTCTGTCTTCTCTTTGTTCCCAGCATTTTTCTTGGCTGCTTTTTCTTCCTTCTCTTTAGTTTTCTGCAGCCTGGCGGACTCTATAATGTCTACTCCACCAATACAGCCCTCCCTCCCACGCTTCCTCTGGGCGACCAGAAACTCCTTCTCCATCTCAGGAACGTTGTCATCATCAGCTACATCAAACAGTTCCTCCTCTATATCTTTGAACTTCCTCTTCACTTTGCCATTCCTCTTCTTCCTTCTCTTCCTGTCCATACCAGTCTGGCCCTTGGCTATCTCATTCAGATTCTCTTTCCTCATCTGCCACATCTTCTGCATCTTTTCCTTCACCTTCTTCTTGCTTATTGTAGGGATGTTGGCAGTCTTGTAGACTTCTACAACCTTCTCAGTGACCTCAGTGGCGTCCTTGCAATCAATATCCTTCTTCCCTTTCTTCATCCTCTCCTGCTCAGCTTCGAAAGCCAGGGCACTTCCTATCTCTTTATTCAGAGGCAGCTTGTTGATGGTCAGGGGCCTCCTGATCCCGAATATCTTGTCAGGTCCAGATCCGAGCTTGGCAGAAGGAGCTTTGCTCCCCTTTGGGCGTCTCATCGTGCTGCCAGCTGTCAGCAGTTAGACTGCCCGTCATTGACTGGACACCGCCACTTCCCCGGTCTGTCAAAGGATTCACTTTTGCTTTCAACTCATGGATTAAACAATACTTCATAGAAGGCGGATTACATATATGACAAAAGGAAGGCTCAAAAGTTAAGCATTTTGATTTCTAATGACCCTAGAGCAAACACAAAAACAGTTCTGAAATCAGCGCGCAAAATGGATTCAGAATCCAACCGGGCCGAATGTGGTTGTGGTAGGTTGGTCCAAACTGTCTCTGTCTAGTGTGCATTACAGCGGTGGGCGGATCGTGGTCGAGGTTCGATCGGAGATGACCCGGGCTGTGGCCGTCGCTCGCGGTGCCAGATCCGGGCACGCGAGCGACATCGGTGGCCGAGGTATGCGGTGTTAAGCGCCGCATGGAACGGCGCGACACATGGATCGGGACTGACGCCGCCGGAAGACAGGTGGCCAAGACACGCTGCATGTGGCAGCGTGCGACGACGGGTGAGGTCTTACTCCCAGAGATGTGTACCGAGCGAATATCGCCCGACCCAGTGCAGCTCATGCAGACCGGACACGCCCGGAGTTGCCCACCTTCACTGTTTAACACTGAGTTGTTGCAGGGTATTGTGGTGTGAGCCGGTGGAGGGTATGTACAACCGATTAGTCAGGCAGCCTGAACTGACATTGGGTCGGCTCGGGATGTCACCAATATATTTGTATTGAAAATACACTATCGTCTGTAAATGATTAGCATCATACAATCGTGGCTAATAATTTCGCTCTACTCGAACCGCGGGGTCATATTGAGGATGGCGTGAGTGAACGATCGTATGTGCATCACTGCGCGAGAATCTCTGTGGTGGCTCATCTACCATCTAGCTTACTTATGTCACCGATTCGTGTTTATTATCGACGCCGACATGGATATCGATGGCATTTGACATTACTAGGGCTGTTGCTACTACTAGAAGTGTATACTAGGGATGTCAGTGCTACTTTTTTTTACAGGGCATTTATTTACTAACATTCATTGTGTGATGGGAGACGCTGCTTTTCCCAATTTGTACTTTTTCTTGGTAGGGCGGGCGTCATCGTCTTATGCTGTTATGCTGCGTCTTCTTATACTGTTAGCATGATAACGATATTTTAGAAATCAGGGGTTTTTGTACCTAACGAAATGTTGGCTGAACGATTACTCTGGAGGAACGTACTCAATCCGAGGAGGTTTCGTAAATTCAAGGAAATTTGCTTTAAAATACCCCTTAGAAGCCATTTTCCCCTCCAAGCTTGGATTTCGGGAGCCGCCTTCGATGACCGGGCGTGTTTGCTCTTTGTTTCTGCTGTTTGCTGGGAATGGTCGGTGCGTGTATTCGGCCAACCGGCAGTTGTGTCCTCCACTGTGATCGTGAGACGGCGATCACCACCCGGCAGTTGTGTTCTCCACTGTGACCGTGAGATGCGATCACCACCCGGCAGTTGTGTTCTCCACTGTGACCGTGAGACGGCGATCACCACCCGGCAGTTGTGTCCTCCACTGTGACCGTGAGACGGCGATCACCACCCGGCAGTTGTGTTCTCAGTGGTGATCGTGAGACCGCGATCACCACCCGGCAGTTGTGTTCTCCACTGTGACCGTGAGACGGCGATCACCACCCGGCAGTTGTGTTCCCCACTGTGACCGTGAGACGGCGATCACCACCCGGCAGTTGTGTTCTCAGTGGTGATCGTGAGACCGCGATCACCACCCGGCAGTTGTGTTCTCCACTGTGACCGTGAGACGGCGATCACACCCGGCAGTTGTGTCCTCCACTGCGATCGTGAGACGGCGATCACCACCCGGCAGTTGTGTTCTCAGTGGTGATCGTGAGACCGCGATCACCACCCGGCAGTTGTGTTCTCCACTGTGATCGTGAGACGGCGATCACCACCCGGCAGTTGTGTTCTCCACTGTGACCGTGAGACGGCGATCACCACCCGGCAGTTGTGTCCTCCACTGCGATCGTGAGACGGCGATCACCACCCGGCAGTTGTGTCCTCCACTGTGACCGTGAGACGGCGATCACCACCCGGCAGTTGTGTTCTCCACTGTGACCGTGAGACGGCGATCACCACCCGGCAGTTGTGTCCTCCACTGCGATCGTGAGACGGCGATCACCACCCGGCAGTTGTGTCCTCCACTGTGACCGTGAGACGGCGATCACCATCCGGCAGTTGTGTTCCCCACTGTGACCGTGAGACCGCGATCACCACCCGGCAGTTGTGTTCCCCACTGTGACCGTGAGACGGCGATCACCACCCGGCAGTTGTGTTCTCCACTGTGACCGTGAGACGGCGATCACCACCCGGCAGTTGTGTCTTCCACTGTGACCGTGAGACGGCGATCACCACCCGGCAGTTGTGTTCCCCACTGTGACCGTGAGATGCGATCACCACCTGGCAGTTGTGTTCCCCACTGTGACCGTGAGATGCGATCACCACCCGGTAGTTGTGTTCTCCACTGTGACCGTGAGACGGCGATCACCACCCGGCAGTTGTGTTCCCCATTGTGACGGTGAGATGCGATCACCACCCGGTGTGCCACCGAACTCGCGCTGGCGCGCCGAATGGCCACTCGCGCCAATCAACAGTCGCTGCGACGGCGCAGCCTGCTGCGACCTGCTTAGAAGGCATTCTTCCGCGCGACTGGAGATCAGCACTGAATTCCCCCTTTAGATTGTTGGGGACATGGCTCCTGTCGTCGGTCCCTGCGGTTATGCGTAGTAGCTGTGAACGGAAATTGGGCGTCGGGAAAGTGGTCCATAAAAGAGAGCCAAGGATGACTAAAATGGCTTGGTGGAGAAACTATTATGCAAAAGTGTGACGTCTTTAATAACGCTGGTGCTCCAATGTTTTGTACTGAATGAACAGTATTTTAGCTTTCGCCCCTTCGTTTCGTTCGCAGGTCTTATGTATTGACTATCTGATTCTCTGGGGAATTGGCATGGAAAGTTTCAGCTGGAGCTGGTAAACGCCAGCCTTTCTTCTCCCTCTGTCACGTTCTCGGGGTAATTTAAACTAAAGCCACGACCTTAGTTCGGTAAAAGAAAGTGTTTCACACCACAACGCCCCGGAGATGATAGCCACAGCCGCCGATGAAGACTGTCGCCCCAGAGATGAACGGGTACATGGCCACGGTGATCCCAGGATGGGCCTGGCGGATGTCAGAACGCACTGATATTTGGTCAATTGCGAATTGGAATGCTCAAATAAGTCAAGTTCACTGGTCATCACCAGCGCAGCTCGGAAAATATGTTGTTGTTTACGGACCGACTGTTCTTTTGTTTGCACGACTTTGCGCGAATGGTGTTTATTTCTAAATTTTAGGTTTAAATTCAGAAATGCATGTACTCCAAATTCCAGATCATCCTTGAGTACCGCCTTGCGAACGCCAGAATCCCAACTCCGAACTATCATCGCAATGAAAAGGAAATGTAACGGGTTGCGGGGTAGCATTTCCAGCAGAGTATTATCAGCTGTGAACAAATTTATTGGAAAGGATGATCCGATTGATTTTCGTCCAGCGTACGCCCATGCAATGTTTCACTTACATTCCTATATGGCATTATTTAGCGATCATATAGTTGAAACCAACCGCCGTCGAAGTGCGTTGGGTAGCAACCTACCATCTGGGCTTGAAGTTTTTCCTTCACCGATAACGTACATGCAATTTGACGTTCTTCCATACCAACTTTTTTGGAGTCTGAAAGTATAAAAATTCCTAACAACTATAAAGTATGGAATAATATTTTGGTTTGTTGCATATACAATGTGTTCCTACTGCCCTATTTAGGGCAGCTTTTATTCGTACCTGAACTTGTCGTTTGCAACACTTGCCTAGCAACCAGAGCGGGACATCCAACGCTTGCTATGCGTATCATTGTTCACGATAATATATCCACAATATTCCTAATTTGCCAAATGTAAGGCACTCAAAATGTGGTATATTTGAACTTTGGCCGAAGGGAAACTGCGCATGATTTAAAACCAACTATTGAAACAGAATTGCTACCAAACTAAGAAACTTCGCCATGGCGTCAGTGGTCCTGAAGCGAACTTTCGATCTACGTTCTTTATGAAAGTCACCCTGGTTAAAACTGACTTGTGTACTATTAGACTGACTCTTCCAGCCAGAGGTATCTAAAGTAGAGACCTAACTACTTTATCGTCTCTATAAAGTCAGGTCAGGTCTCTATCATCGTCAGGTCAGAAAATCAGGTCATCGTGGCGTTTCTTTACCCGGCCCACAATTCGGGTACCGGGCCCACTATTCCGATACTTAGCGGAATAGTGGATGCGGTTAATTCAGCTTGATTGCTGTACGGAGGGATTGGTGAATTCCATTCCACGCAAAGATAACAAACCCATTATATATACGTTTGAAAAGAAATATTAGTTGATATAAGGACAAGATAACCAGCACATGCTGTGTATTTTGTAGCCCGCGGAAGGTCGAAATCGCATTGACCGAAGCCTGCTACCGATATGAATAATACTGATCTCTTCAACGGCGTGTCCTGGCACACAAAACCATGAGCGGGTGTTATGCTGGTTGAAAATTAGTCAATACCTTTATATTCTATGGGGCCCATTGTCTATTTTCCGCCGAGTCCAAGCGACATCGGGTTATTCAAATGGGACCTCTGCAGAACTGCGATTGTCGCCTGTCAGCCAGTCGTGGTGGCTCTGGGTGCGTCCAGCTGTCACAGGCGAATCATCACCATACCGAAGCGGCAAATAGCACCTCCAGGATGTCGACATATTCGGCATTGCGCGAGCTCCCAGGGCCGTTTGATCAGGCTCCGGAGCTGGCGCGTCACCATTGACCGATATTTACTCGCCATTTCGCGCGAGCCAGACGTCGGAAATTCCCGCTCCCGTTCAGGCTGCCACCCGGCATTGGCTCGGTAATCTGCAATTTTCAATTTTGGCGTCGGCCCAGATACTTTTTTTTTGCTGGAGGAATTCGTCGTTCTCCCGGAGGTGAGAATTTAGTCGGCATCGTGGCTCCCTTCGTGATTTGTGACTTTAATTTCGAGCAGCCGACCACTTTGGCCTTTATCCGTAATGGAAAACGAACGAATTGAACGTCTTGGCGAAAACAGGCTACCATGCGACCACGCCTCCCAGAAGGCGACAGCGCGCCTATAGCGCGGGATGATGACACTAAAGTGCAGAGGCCATGCAACTTGAGACGGCAGCTACGGTCTCAATATCGGCTGTCGCTTGTGATACGTGGCGCTGGTCCAGTTATCTTGCTATCAAGCTGACCAAGTTATTGCATTAGTTGGCGACATAAATAATCGCCCTGTTCGGTTCCCTGGAAATAAGCTCATCCCACTGATTGTGTTCACTTGCTACTGCTTTACATAAACAAATTAATAAAGATGAAACAATTGGTTGTGTAGTGGAGGCGGCATGTGATGGTTGGATGCTATTGAACGACTTCCCGGGTCTGTTCCGTGAGCGAAGTGTGTAAATGGATTCAGGTGAGAGCGCAGCTTTTCAAACCTTTTGGCCGGCTCCCAACTGACCCTTGCGTCGCTGAGGACCGTGACCGGACGCCGCAGTGCTCCAGAGTCGAGACCGACGCTTGCTTTGCTGTCGAGATCGACGTTCGCCGGCTCGCGCCGCACTCGCGGCAACTGGTCCGTAATCGGCACCTGAGGATCACCACCTCACTATCCTGGTCCGTAATCGGCACCTGAAGATCACCACGGCACTATCCTGGTCCGTAATCGGCACCTGAGGATCACCATGTCAGGGTCCACTATCCTGTTCCATAATCGGCAGTACTCGGGGCGCCTGTTTTCAGTGCGCTGTGGCGGTGCGCCCTCGGGCGGTGTAGTGGCCATTTGGCGGGAGAGGTGCGCGCTGGTTGCCTTTGTGCAGCCGGCGCTCGTTAGTGTCAGCACGCGGCCGGAAGGCGTCTCATCAGCGCTGATCAGGATCACGTCGGCGCCGCCGCTGCCCGATTACGCGATTTAAGCGGCCATGATTATGCCGGTCACGGGTGGTGTGTCGTGTGTCGGCAGACGGGTGGTGCGGCACCGCAGACTACCTCCGCCGCGACGGTCGTGCGTCGCAGATCGTGCCGCAGGGTCGACCAGGCGGGTGAGTACCGCGGTCACGTGTGGTCAGGAGACCAGGGACGGGCGACCAGGCCGGTGAGTACCGGGTACGCGTGTGGTCAGGACACCAGGACGAGTGGCCCTGTTCCGCAGGCATAGGCGGCTGAACTGGGGGAGATGGCTGGTGCCCCATCCCATCCCCCCTACAGCGGAAAGCAGGCTGGTCCCTACTTACCTCGCACCACATATACGACGGCCCCTGGGCACTCCCCCTGAAAGCTGGGGACACCCTTGTCACAATTACCTGAGCTGCCGGTTTCTTTCTTCTGAAGACTTGCAGAAGCCAGGCTGTGTGTGCGTGACCGATTGCGGGTGAAATGTGTCAATCTTGTTACGCCCATCTGGGAAATACTGCATTTTTACCATAAGATCGCAACAAATTTCAGATTTGCATCCAAGTTCCAGGAACGTTGCTGTACCATTTTGTTTCGGTAGCACAATTACATTCTACCTAGCATGGTTTTTAAATGTGACTAGTTTTTCGGACACCCAATATAATTATAGTTACGATTCTTACTGTAGTGCGAAGACAGGAGTTTATATATATATATATATATATATATATATATATATATATATGTATATGTATATTATTTCCTATTCAATCATACTGCTGTAAAGGCGGTTAATGTCATAAATAGTCGCACAACAGACATCGCGGAACCGTCCTGGAACTATCTTTGGACCATCCCCGGAGCATATCCGGGCCATCCTCTGACCATACCCACACTATCCCCGGACCATATCCGGGCCATCCTCGGATCATACCCGCACCATCCCTGGACCATCCCTGGACCATCCCCGGACCATATCCGGGCCAACTTTGGACCATACTCACACCATCCCCGGACCATCCTTGAACCATCCCGGGGTTATCCCGCACAATTCCGGGATCATTTCTGGGGTCACAATTCTGGGACCATCCTCAAACTATCCCCGGCACCATCTTCGGACCATCCCCGCATCATCATCGGACCATCCCTTGACAATCCTCGAAACATCCACGTTCCATCCTCGAACCATCCCCGGACCATCCTGGATCCATCCCGGGGCCATCCCCGCACCATCCTGAAACCATCCTCGGACCATCCTCGGGCCATCCCCAGACGATCCTCGGACCATCCCCAGACCACCCTGGACCATCCCTGCACCATCCCGCACCATGCCTGATTCCTCCGCGAGTGGGTTCGGGCGCTGATATTACCTGGTCCGCATGCTTTGTGCTGGTCAAGTCCAATGCGAATCGTGTGGATTTCTTCTAGTGAAGGCCGAAAGTCTGTAAGATAGGACAATCCGTAATCCTGTAGTAGTACATTCACACTCTCCAGTACGAGCACACCCTCATCCAGGAGTCTTCTGACCAATTATGCTTTCCGCTGCACAAAATGTGTAGCCATTCAGTTAGGAACGGATAATTTCAGATCCGGTGGAAAATGGCAAACGTCACACCAATGTATGAGAAAGGCAACCGAAAAATTCCGGCAAACTACCGAGCCGTGTCACCTCTCTGCCTGTATGGCGAGGTTCTAGTAAAAACCATTTGCAACGCTTTGAGTCCTCACATTTTGCCGGTGCTGATTGATACTAAGCACAGTTTTATTTCTAAAAGGTCATGTGCTTCAAACCTGGCAGTTTTCTTCAGGAACGCCTGGGATTAGATCGCTGCCGGCTACCAGACAGATGCAACACAGACTTCGGTTTTCCAAAGTGTCAACCATAAATTGTTGCTATTCAAACTAGAAAATGTATATGCTTCAGACAAACTTATCTCTGATTCGCTCATACTTGACTGGTCGCCGGCAGCGAGTGATAGTCAACGTGGATGTCTCGAATTGGCCAGACGTCACTTCCGGTGTACCGGAAGAGAGCTTGCTGGCCTTCGCTTTTATAGCATGACGTCTGTGTCCACTCGTCGCGTGCAGGCCGGTGCATGCCCTTACGAAATAAACTATGCGTTAGGACGAGCTAGTCGCTTTTATGGCAGAACTTCGGATTATGTGTCCCAGTCAGGAGAAACGGCCAACCTATTTATTTCATGTACCATATGTAGGTGTGGAAACTATTAGATGTGGCTTATTCAACAGATTACTAAGAGAGACGCACATTTTTTAGCAAGGACACCACATGCGGACATATTCGCGAACTCGCTGAATGCATTTAAGACGCAGGTGGTTAAGTACGTATGTGCTTTGTCACACGTCCACATCTGAGTCGTGTTACCATCGGGCATTGATGCAGGCTTACCAGCCTTTCACCGGTTTAAAGCTATTGTTATGTTTAAGCTTTTTAGCTCACGACTTCTCCTATAAGGGGCTGAAAATGCTGTTGGAGGTTATGGACAATAAACAAAATAAACAAATTGGCACCTGAGGCTCACCACGCCACAATCCTGGTCCGTAATTGGCACCTGAGGCTCACCACGCCACAATCCTGGTCCGTAATCGGCACCTGAGGCTCACCACGCCACAATCCTGGTCCATAATCGGCACCTGAGGCTCACCACGCCACAATCCTGGTCCATAATCGGCACCTGAGGCTCACCACGCCACAATCCTGGTCCATAATCGGCACCTGAGGCTCACCACGCCACTATCCTGGTCCGTAATCGGCACCTGAGGCTCACCACGCCACTATCCTGGTCCGTAATCGGCACCTGAGGCCACCACGCCAGAATTCTGGTCCGTAATCGGCATTTGAGGCTCACCACGTCACTATACTGGTCAATAATCGGCACCTGAGGCTCACCACGTCACTATGCTAGTCAGTAATCGACAGAGCTGAGGCTTACCCCGCACTGTGCTGGTCAGTAATCGGCACCGCGAGCTGAAGACAGGTTGGCTGTGGAGGAAGTGAGGGGTCACGCAATGGCAGGTCAATGCTGGGCCGGTGGCTGGCTGTACGCCGTGACCTGACCCGACTGACCTGACTTGTGTTCGGTAGTGTATTGTGAACTGACCCCAGCCGAACTGAACTGACCTGTCGTTACCTGAGCTACGGCTGACTCGTTACCAGCTGACCCGTTCCGGTGTTCCACAACATGTAATGGCATAATTCCAACTGACCGGTGCGACATGTATGTCGTGACCTGACCCAACTGGCTTGTGTGGTCGGTAGCATATGATCTGACCTTGTGACCCGTAGGATGTCGTGACTTGTCGTGTTGTGTGACCTGCATGCCATGACCTGACCCAGCTAGCCTGTGCGACCTGCAGCCGTAGCCTGACCCCAGCTAACCTGTGTGACCTGACTACGGCCGACCTGCATGTCGTGACCGTACCCCAGCTGACTTGTGCGACCTGACCCCAGCTAACACGCATGTCGTGACCGTACCCCAGCTGACCTGTGTGACCTGACCCCAGTTGACTTGTGTGACCGTACCCCAGCTGACCTGTGTGACGTGACCCCGGCCGGCCGGCTCCGGTCGCGGACGGCCGCACTGCTCGGGCCGTCAGCAGCCGGTCGCGGGCCGAGCGTCGGCCGGCCGGCCGGTCCCGAGCAGCGCGGCCGGTATTGATCAGCGTCAGATGGCGGCCGACGGCGGTTCACACCCGCCGCCACCCGCCGCCTCCCGCCGCCACCCGCCGCCACCCGCCACCACCCGCCGCCACCAGCTGCCACCCGCCGCCACACGCTGTCACCCGCCGCCACCCGCTGTCACCCGCTGTCACCCGCCGCCACCCGCTGCCACACGCTGCCACCCGACGCCGGCCGCACATTGTATCGCTCCCGAACACCGGCCACACACTGTATCGCTCCCGAACACCGGCCACACACTGTATCGCTCCCGAACACCGGCCACAAACTGTATCGCTCCCGAACACCGGCCACACACTGTATCGCTCCCGAACACCGGCCGCACACTGTATCGCTCCCGACACCGGCCGCACACTGTATCGCTCCCGAACACCGGCCACAAACTGTATCGCTCCCGACACCGGCCGCACACTGTATCGCTCCCGAACACCGGCCGCACACTGTATCGCTCCCGAACACCGGCCGCACACTGTATCGCTCCCGAACACCGGCCACAAACTGTATCGCTCCCGACACCGGCCGCACACTGTATCGCTCCCGAACACCGGCCACACACCGTATCGCTCCCGAACACCGGCCGGCGCTGGGCGTGAAATCGGCCCCACCGGCGTCGCCTCGCCGCCGTATTAGCAGCGGCGGCAGATTGGCGTCCTTATTGCCTCCCGGGCAGCGGGCATTAGCATCCTGCGTCGGCACTGTCTCGTGCCGCGGTCGTCGATTGTAGTAACTCGGCTGACAGGCTAACCTACCGGTTTGCTTGACATGATGGTGACGAATGCTCTCCTCCCAAGTATCTCACTAGGTCAGTAATGTCTTCTAACTTGCTTAACGTTGACGCAAGTTGCGTCTAGTTTATCTTATTTGAATCCGAGTTGCCTTTCGTTTCGAAGTTGACGCGTTTGAATGCATAAATGCTGCACTGCGCGAATAGATCACTTGTGATGCACCCGTTCCCAATTGGTGCCTTATGCATGTATTCCCAATTGCTGCCTTCTGCACCTGCTCCCAGTTGGTTTATTATGTTTGTGCCGGAGTTTCTGCACTGCAAGTTGGTTGCTCCCGTTGCATTCCCAGCTTTGCTGGAATTTTGTGCCAGAATGGCCAATGGTGAACAATAGCATGACGGCGAGTGTTTTCGCGTGGTACTGGATAGCTTTTTCTTTCCTGGATCGGCAGAGACGTATGGGTATCGAATCCGAATCCTCAGGTCTCTCATAGGATGGAGTTAGATAACATTTCCTCTCCTGGATCGGCGGAGACGTTGGGGTATCGAGTTCGGGTCCACAGGTCTCTCAGGGGTTGGTGTTAGATAACTTTTCCTCTCCTGGATCGGTGGAGACGTTAGGGTGTCGAGTTCGGATCCGTAGGTCTCAGGTTAGACGCCTCGAGACGCGCTTCGTCAATTTCCGAAAAACGTTGCTTTGGCGATGGTATGCCTGTGAAGCCACAATACTGATTTTCGACTGGATTAGGCGCAGGTTGTTACGTAATGAATGGAGTAAATACAAACGGCGAGAAGTGTATCGTGTGGACTAGCTTTCGTTCTTAGTTGGTTTAGCCAGTGTGTGCTAAGTTTTTTGGCTTTATATGTGATTCTCACGTGGCTCCGTAGCATGATACCTGAAAGGGTATCTCGCACGACCCTAAAGTCTTTCTTGGGCCCAGGTGTGAAGAGTGTCAAATCATTCGTGACAAAGGGATGCGAGGGCCAAAAATCACAGTCATGGAAAGAATGCCCAATTCTGAATGTAGTAAATTATAACTATGATGAAGGAAGGTTTAAGTTTAGTGATGGGAACTTTGGATTTGTGTGCCCAGTACTCTTTTCAGCTCGTTCTTGGTATTGGTATTCGAACAGAAAGACAAGAGTGGAATAGTGTCCTTGACAATGAGCGGTAAGTGTTGTTGTTGTTTGTTTGTTTGTTTGTTTTTTGTTTTTGTTTGCTCATTCGATGTTGTTCCCCTATAAATCTTGGAAGTTCAGGACTGCGGTCTGTCATATGCAGTGTTAAAATAATCGTTTTTCGTTAGGTGTGAGATGTCGAAACGAGTACAGTAGGATGTCGAAATTTGCCATGGAAACGATGTCGCTTAGCATAACTTATAGGTTTTTGAAACATAATTTTGATCCAACAGCGTACTCATACGTGCATCTTTTTCCTTCGATTTGAGATGCCGAATTTAGGGGTAACTATTTTAGTGATAACGATGCAAAATACCTATCCTTTTCAATTGATGTCATATAACAGACCACATCATATGTAATCCTTGTACCTGGAATTGTGTTCGGAGATGTTCGTGCATCATAGCCCGCAATGGTGAATATAAGCAGGACACTTATCAACAAGACACTGTTAGCAATTCAATATGAAATCTTCATGAAGACTCATCACGAAACACGATGTCGATACTTCTTTGGGAGGGATGTCGATTCAGAGATTAGAAAGTGGTATATTCCACCATATTTCACGAATAATTTATAACCGGTCATATGCATTTCTGGAAGCTCCACGAAGCGCTCGAAACTGAAATAATCAGTCGAATGGTAGCCAGGTAGCGACACGTCCGAGTGTCGAGTGTCCGTCCCGTCTCCTGGTGCATCGTGTGGGACGTGGCTCCAGGGCACATCGGCGCCATTCATGTACTGCACCCGTGCGTCTGATTATATCGCCTTTTTGCGAATACCATCTACAAATTCGGTTTGCTGCTTGATTCCAAGACAATAATGGATGCCTTTGTGAGCAGGCAGGAGTTTTAATTGAGTCTACATCGTCCCGCTTGACAGTGTTCTCTGCTGGCCCGTTGACTTATGATTACCCAATACTGCTATTATTTTATATCATACTCATCCAAGTACTATAGACTGGCGTGGTACGCACGCACCCACATATCACACACACACACACACACACACACACACACACACACACACACACACACACACACACACACACACACACACACACACACACGCACACGCACACGCACACGCACACGCACACGCACACGCACACGCACACGCACACGCACACGCACACGCACACGCACACGCACACGCACACGCGCACGCGCACGCGCACGCGCACGCGCACGCGCACACACACACACACACACACACACATATATATATATATATATATATATATATATATATATATATATATACATATATTATATATATTATATATATATATATAAATTTCCCGGTTCTAGGAGACATATATTTGGCCAGTATTGACTTCGGATTAAGTATATATATATATATATATATATATATATATATATATATATATATATATATATATATATATATATATATATATATATATATATATATATATATATATATATATATATATATATATATATATATATATATATATATATATATATATATATATATATATATATATATATATATATATATATATATATATATATATATATATATATATATATATATATATATATACTTAATCCCAAGTCAATACTGGCCAAATATGTCTCCTAGAACCGGGGAATTTGGCCCAGAAGTATCGGACACTTGCGATTCTGTCTGACTCGCCTCCCCTCAGATGAAATGAAATCCTTCTGACATGAAAATATGGTCCGGTTCGATGTGCTTTTACGCAGGATTGTGTGATTGCAATGGCAGGGCAGAACAGCAGCCAGTGCTGCCATCGTGGGCTGCCACCGACTGGTGCATTCAATGAAAATGGCGCTCCATTCGAAATGTGACCAACATACGCGGTTGTTCCGAAAACTAAATTAATTTCCGAAACCCATTCACTCGATTCAGATTCCGATTGAGCATGCGGCGCGGCGACTTGCCGGTCGATTGAGAAGTTCAGGCGGGAAATTCCGACCCAGTTAATATGGTACGGAATCCTTAACTCCGATATCGGCAGACTGTTTTTACCAGTGCCTGCAGAGGTCGAACTGAGGGCCCCAAGCGGTCTTGGTGTCGCTCAGAGCTCACGTGCAAGGGTCACCGTGGAGGTTATGATACATCCCCGCTCAGATCTCACGTGCAGAGGTCGCCCTGAGGGCCCCAAACGATCTTGGTGTCGCTCAGAGCTCACGTCCGTAATTCATTCCGAATGACCCTGCGGCCACGTCAGTTTCGACCGGAACACACTTGACCTGTGTTGAGCGCGTGGCTGGGCGATATGAACAATTCCAGCATGAGCAATGAGCAGCGGAAAAAAGGTGAGGATGGGGCGGTTTCGTTCAACACACTTTCGTAGTAATGGATCAAGTCTGCATGATGAAGTCTGCCGGTGCGCAGCAACGCAAGGTGGCAGGACAGCTGGCTGTTCTTCGTCGCCATTGGAGTCGTGCAATCCAGCGTAAAATTCAGATATAACTGAACCATATTTTCGTCTCTGGGGAGGCAGTCAGACAGAATCGCACCCGTCTGTCATCCTTGGATCAAGTTTCCCGGTTGGAGACCGAGGCTTCCTTCGCTGGAGCGCGTCCACATAAGCCCGCCGCACTGGTTCACCGTCTTATTTTCTGTGCCTATTCGTTGTTCAGCTGCCGACCAATGAATGCACGCTCATGGACCATTCAGCTGTCGACCAATGAACGCACGCTCATGGACCACTCAGCTGTCGACCAATGAACGCACGCTCATGGACCACTCAGCTGTCGATCAATGAACGCACGCTCATGGACCATTCAGCTGTCGACCAATGAACGCACACTCATGGACCACTCAGCTGTCGACCAATGAACGCACGCTCATGGACCACTCAGCTGCCGACCAATGAACGCACGCCGATGGATCACCTCGGTGACGTCACCGGATAAATGTCAGCGCTCCTGATCTAGACTGCCGTGCGGCGAAATTGACCTTTGACCGCTGGAAGTGGTCAAAGGTCAATGCGTGCTAGGCGCACGCGGAGTTGCGTGTATACGCAGCGGCTGGGAGCGGTTCGGAATGTGCAGCCCGAATGACTGTAGAAATAGGAACGTGGGATGTTTGGCTCTCTTGCAGCCGAATGCCTAGTTAAGACGAGCGCACCGTTAGTTTTCAGAGGTAATCTCTGCTAATGGCACTTTAAACGGACGTTCTGCGCTATGATGACTCATTCGACCCTAATGATCAGGTGGAACACCACAGCCATGCCGGAATGGGTATTAAAAAAAAAAAAATATTGATCGAATGTTTGAATGTCTATTATTTATTGTTTGATCGTTTGTTACGTTATGGATATTGCCACGGCACGGGAGCAGCTATTACACGTGACCGTTTTTGGGGGAAAGACGGTTCGATTCACACAAAGCCTACATCAATCTTCAATTTGCATTGCTCTGGCTTAATATGACCTGCATTCAGTTCGTTAATAATTTTGTGTATATGTGTGGGACGGGAGGTGCAAAGTAGTACGACCAAATGCTGGCATCGGTTTTTTCCTCAAAATGTATCCACTGGCGTGTAAAGTGTAAATGAAAATGCCATCAGTTTTTATCCTGCTCATGTACTCGGCAAAGGTTATGGAAATGCTTTACATTCTGTTCAATGCTACGACAAAAAGAAGTAGTAGATTGATGGATTTTGGATGTTCGACGACATTACAAAGTGGATTCTAGGAATATGATAGGTACGCTAGAATCCAGCATCCGATGTGGATCTGAGGATTAATATCCGAGGATTAAGTGTGCCCCTGATGCGAACCTTATGCAGCTATACTGAACCGAATGTCGCCGATGCCAAATAAAAAAATGGGAAAATATACCTGCGAAAAACCTTGCATTTACCAACTGTGCATCATTCCCACGGGAACGTTGGGATTGGACGGGCTACATATCACACAACAAGTCAGATGTCAGGCTTAATGCTGAAAACTGTGTTCTGATGCTGGTATGCCACTGCTTCCTGCAATGAGCGCTGCATGACTGACGCAGTAGATGCGCCCTTAAGCTCCAATAACCAACCAACCAACCATTGCTTCCGCCACATTGTAACTAGAGACAGAGAGATTGGGAGAGCGGGAGGAAGAGGGAGAGGGAGGAAGAGAGAAAGATTCAGGAGGCGGCGTGAGGGACAGAAATCATGCAGAGTTGTTCTTTTAAATATATTATTTCTGTGCGGTACGATGACCAGGAAGGACTAACAGATCAATATTGATATCCTTTAAAGGTGGTTTTAACCTCTTCCCTATTCCACGTTAAAGGAGGGGTGGTTCCTCCTCTTCCCGTCACCCTGTGCTTGTGCCCATGCACTACGGTGAGCGCGGATTTTCTCACCGGCCATCGACGCGGTGGGATGGACGCTTAGCACGCATCAGGTAATGCCACGAAGCATGCATATTGTTTTCTTTGTGTAGATATCCATTGGCCTCATGGACTAGCAGGTCAGCACGGCATCTACAGGAACTGGATTAACATCTGGGCAACCAGCTTGCCGATTTTAACGGTGGTTTCAGTCGCGTCTCGCGTCGGCCGGTCACCGAGGAGCAAAGGGCGTCTGTTATTTAATCGGCGACACCGAGTTGACTGGGAGTTGGCGACCTCGGGCGGGCGGCTCACCGTGTCCAGGAATAGCCTGCCGCTGGGGACGTGTCTCGACATTCCACGGAGGACAGGGCGGCGCTGCGGTGCTGGCTGGCAGGTTCGCTGACGACAGGCCGATACCGTCACGCTATACTTAAGTCACCCTCGGTCACGCCCGTCACATTGGCGCCCGCGCCGACATGGATAGCCCTGCTGTGTCAGCTGGTCACTTGATGATCGTGTTTGCCGAGTGGCATGTCCGCATGAGAGCGGCGTGAGGCGTTCAGCTCGCTACTCGGCGCGTGTGCCGTAGCGAGCCTGGCCAGTCGGATGCGACCTCTTCAAATGTGACTCCCCGACCCGGCGGAAATACCACATACCCCAAACCAGTCTGGGGGAGGCTGCACCTAGCTCAGTCATGCCCAACGCTGTATAGTCACAAATTGACCTCAGTTGACCTAGATAGACTTGATCGAGGTCAGTCAAATTTCGGAGAATACAAGTTCGTCGCCAAGCGCCAAACTCGGACGACCAAATTTCGTCCGTACCAGCCTCATGAAGCTCGAGACAGAGGGCGTGGTAAATCCCCCTCCCCCTGACTAGACGGCGTGGCGACCCGACACTGATCGGGGCGCGTACCAACCTCCCCCTGAATCGTGTTTGTGGTGCCTCCTGTTGGGTAGGAGTGTCCAAGTTGCTTGCTGTTAGTGAGAGCTCAGGTGACCCCAGGCGCGGCCGCAGTTCCGGCGATTCCGTGGTTTAAATCCTGACTCACTCCACGAGACTGGATCATAGGCCAACCTGCTTCACTATTTGCAGTAGCAGCCCGCCAGTGGGAGAGGGTAGGATATGCACCCGATAACATCCCTGAAATATAAAATTCGTCCTATGGCGAGTCAGGCCTTTTATTTGGTGTTACTTGTTCGGTGATTATTGTGGTTAAGGCGTTTCGGATAGGTGAGTAATGAAGCGGTTGCCAGGAGGGGCCCGTTTTCAAGGAGGTTGCTGGTGTTAGCGAAGCAAGGATGCTAGCCAATTATAGCAAACCATTATGTCGGGCTTTTTTTCGCTGCTTGGAGAGCACCGACATAGTGCTGGCTGCATAGCTCACTAAGTCATTAAGATGCTGAACGCAATGTTGATCTTTGGCAAGCACACGCCACCGGGTCCTGGTAGCCTGATGTCGAAGTGGCGCTTCGCTAATCAAGTTTTCTTATCGGGTCCACTACTCCTTAGCGCTGAGGAGTATGTGGCATAAAATTTCAGCAAAGCATACCCACTCCCGTGTATTTCAGTATCCACATTCTGCACTGGGAAAACCCCGGCGACTTCCGTTCAAAACCATTAACAGAAGCAAACAGTATCGTTCGGTCGCACGCCGGAAGTCATCCCAGATTGCCCGAAACGACCGCCATTCATCGCCCCACCTCCGTCGGCCATTTATCATCACCTCCACTTCGCCTTGAAAGGCTCGGTGCAGATGTGATCGTTCCACACCCGACGCCTGAAATTAATTCACACGAATGACGAGCTCTCTGATACCGGGAGGCCACCGTCGCGTTCGGGATTTGAGTGCGGGCGCACTTCGTACGCCTCCAGTGGATATACATTCGCTGGATATATCGACATATCCACCTCCGGTGTTTTGTTGTATCATGATTGAAGTTCACAAACATCATAAGCTTGCCCTTGGTTCCTTTCTCCATCATCTTCCTTTATCCTTATCCCTGCCTTACCATATCACTTAGCTTACGTTGATACATCCCTTACCTAATCAGACCCGTCACCATCCCGTACCGCTTACTTTACTTTACCTTATCGTGGCCATTAACTACATTTCCCATTACCTTGCCTTACCTATTACCTTGCCTTACCCATTGCCTTATCGATTACCTTGCCTTATCCGTTACCTCGCCTTACCCATTACCTTACCTTAGCGATTACCTTGTCTTTCCGTTACCGTGCCTTATCCATTACCTTCCTTACCCGTTACCTTGCCTTAGCGATTGCCTTGCCTTATTCGTTACCTAGCCTCATCCGTTACCTAGCCTTATCCGTTATCTTGTCTTATCCGTAACCTTACGTTACCCATTGCCTTGCCATGTCCTTCTCCCTTCCCTTCCATTGTTCCGATATATTGGGCCTGCGTCGAGTGGATGCAGCACTCCAGATCGTAACTTCCTCACGCATATTCGCTATTCTGTCAACGCCTTTGTCCGCTGCACTCATCTTCCACAATAGTAGCCATGGGCTGCACGGATGCACTGATACGTCAATACTGATCAACCTACCGGCCGTTGTGGGCACGTCAAATTGCCAGTGCTGATACACGTCTGGTCAGCGTGAGCATATGCACTAGCTAATCATACCACGCTGAAGTTCGGGTTAGGCCCCGTCCACACTGTTCAGTGTTCTTTCACTGTAGTCTCGGTCGGACGTGCCGAGAAGCGATCCCAGAACGTTTCTCACGGGCTCTTTTTGTCGCCGTCTGCCCGGAGCGAACTGGTTGGGATTCAGACATGTATCGCGGGGGCTGCGCGTGACGACGCCACGTTTGCCGGCTCTCGCCGATGGTGCGGTGTGCCTCTGGAGAGGGTTGTATCTGCCGGTGGCTGTCAGCCCGTGACCGGAGCGGTGGGCCGGCACTGGTTAGACCGTCACCGGTCGTGATCGTCGGGTGACGTGAGGCAGCCGGCGGCCGTCCGATGTGTTGGCTGTTGCCGTCCGTCAGCACTGCCGTCAGGTCTCGCCGGCCGGCCGGCCCACAGTCCGGGGATCCAGATCGGCAGTATGCTGGAGCGCCCGGCCAGCGACGCCAGCGGCGCCTCTGTGTCAATGGACGGCTCTTCCTGCCACGGCTGGAGTCGTAATTCGAACAGCTGAACTCGGATAGCCTAATTTTGTAATCGGTGCAAATAATGAGTAAAGTTTTTTCTTGGAAGTCAAAATGTCCATATTTGCGGAGCCCATATATTATTACTGTTTAATGCCCTGTCTAGGAGAAAGCAAAAGTGAAAGTTGTTTAAGTTTAACCCAAGTTTTCTCCTGCGGAGAAACAGCAGTATATGTATCAGTTTGTTTTTAAACCACCAGAACAATAGTATTACCATACTAATAGAACATAACCTACATAACTAAGTTGAGCTAGTTCCTTGACAAACAGTGTCTTTCAGCTCTCCAAGAGGAAAAAAACGGATTATTTTTGGAACAGCGTTATGTACTTGATCACGAAGGTCTGGAACGGGACTTCTTTCAGCTGTGGTTCTGACCGCGACAGTCGTTAACGTAGTCGGCCATCGACGCTCGGGTGATATCTGTCGTCATACTCTCAGTGTGGTGTTCAGTTGACGTAGTCGGCCAACGATGCTCGGGTGGCCTATGTCGTCATACTCATACATACACAGTGTGGTGTTCAGCCTGCCGTGCTGCGGCTCCGCACCTTCGGCCGCATGCCTCGCTGCCCGCCATCCGCCGTCTCGTTGTCTTTCAGCTCCCCAGCATGAGTCTGTCTGTTTGTCTCGCTGTCTTTCAGCTCCCCAGCAGTCTGTCTGTCTGGCTGTTGACTACATGTCGCTGTCCTCATGGTTTTCCTCACGCTTGAGCGGTGCGTCTGGCGTGCATCCCCCACGCCGTGATCTGTCGAGCGGCGTGGCTGCACCTGTCGATGTACCGCTGGTGTCCCCTCTCCCTCTCCCGTTCCGGTGAGTGTGCATACCGCGTCAGATAGGCACGGCGGAGACGGCCGGCGCCGCGTGCCACGCTGTCGAGGCGAGCACCTCTCCGGCCGACGGTCCTCCGCACCGGCGTCGATGGCCGAAATAGCCGCCGGCCGTGTTCGGCGGGGCGCGCGCCCGTCTGTCGGCTGTGCCTCCGCGTGCTCGATACGCCCCTCGCTGGGTCACGGGGCGGCCGGCGGCCGTGCCAGGCGGGCTGTTCAGGTGGCTAGTTATTGGGTTAGTGTCTGTTGGACCAGTCCTGACCACTTCGAGACTGTCGGATGAAGAGTGTTGATGTGGACAGTGTGAAGCGAAAATATAGACACGGGTGAAAGTGAGGTAGGGAAGATGAGTGGAGCAATCGACGCTGAGGAAGCACTAACATTCCAGAAGTGAAAAAAAAATACACTCATCGAATCGAGGTTTCTGCTCACATTTACCGCGGCGATTCAAACCGTTGCAAAGAGTATGTTCCGGGGAGTGCGTTATAACTCTCAGTACCTGTAAATGCGCCCCTCTGGTCGCTGGACGAGCGCGGGCAAGAGGCTGGCCGGCCGGCCGTGGAATTCCCTTGCTTCAGACGCATAATCAGGCACCCCAAATTGCGAAATGGAATTGGTGGACCGACAGCAGCTGCACTCTCTTGCCAGCCAGTAACGGCACACATCGTACCTCAAACCTAGCGCACTATGCCAAATTGTCGTATTAGAATATGTGCCATCCTGTGTCACGGCCCTTGCGCCTCTCATGCATCCCGTCCAATGTATGCCACGTACAAACTTTCAGCACGAGGGACGGCACACATCTGACTGCCAGGCTTGGGGGCGTGTAGGTCACGTGGTGTATGACGTCACAAGGTCATATTAGCATCATATCATATTATGACGTCACAAGGTCATATATGCACCAATGGCTGAGAAGAGCGGAGAGTGCCCGCCATCCGATTTGCATTGTGAGCTGCCCACGGAGAAGAATGTTTCCCGAAATTCCCAGCTGTGAACAAAGATTGAGAGTACTTCAGGAGAAGTATTGTGATGACAGTTGGTAAATAGTACAATGAAAAAAGAGATGTTGCTTCAAAAGCGTTCACGGTCGGCTGGCAAATCCGTCACACTTTTCAATAACTTTTTTGTTACAACATTTCGCGGTCTATTTTTCACTCAGAGTCAGATGTGTCGTTTCAATTGTAATATTTGCCAGTTGTTATCCCAGTAATCTGCATGAAGTGTGCTAAATATTTAATCAAACGAACTGCGGTGGATTTCGCCGGCTTCCCATTTTCAACAGCGTTCCACGGTATAACACAGCACAACACAGCACAAGTTCTAATTTTGCCACTCAGAGGCAGGCCCGCTCTTTTAATTTTAATATTCCCCAACTGTCATCACAATATTTTCCCGAAGTCTCGATTTGTGTTCAAAGGAAGGGGTTTGCGGTGGCGTTGCTGCGCGCCAGTAGGTTTCGATTAGACTTAGTTCGAGTTTCGATTAGACTTAGTTGGACTGGTGGATTCCCGCACCGCAGCCGACAGCCGCCGTTCGTCCCCGCGGCTCGGCGCTTTCGCGGCTGATTAGTGTCCCGGGAACCGGGGGAAAGTCCAGCGGAGGAATGCATGATCTTCACTTCTGCTCTTAGTGATCTTGGTGAATGTCTCGCGTCTGAAATCACTTTGGTTCTGCATTCATGTTTGAAGGCGCGTGGCTGCATGAACATTCAAGGCTATAGCTGATGTGCACGGAGATCCGACTACGCTACGCTTTTGACACTCGCCTCGCTCGTCCACTCGCTCGCTCGCTCGTCAGTTGTAGGCGCTTAATACTGGTATGCTACTACTCACAAATAGCCAAGACACTCCCAGCCGTGTTGATGTTCCCACGCCTAATTATTTGGGGGAGAGCCGGGATGCATCATTGCAAAACAAACAAAGGAAAACAAGTTAACCCAATCTGTCTAGTACTCAGAATCCTGCATCAAGCAAATAATGCAGCACACATCACGAGGGAAGAGTTGAAGAACAGGATGGAAGTGGTCGTAGTCACGTTTCATAGCCTAGCGTGTATATATTGCTGGGGTTGACTTTCTTTTTGAATTCCATTCACATATGCCATGGTGCCTAATACTATCCCAAGGATCAAATCATCGTATGACGAAACATCATTGTAAGCCATTGCATGCCAAGCTGGGCTGGTTGTAGCGCCTGTCGGCCCAGCGTGCCAGCGTGACGGAGCCGCGAGAATGGACAAGTTTCACCTGATGGGTTTTTGGTTGCGGAAAAAAACGGTAGTAACATTTCATAGACAAAACTGACGTATTTTGCTGACAGGAGGACCATTTACGACATAATTGAATAATTTCAGTTCAGTGTTGCCATCGTTTTAAAAACTCTCTCGTAGCGATGACGTCAAACATGAGGAGTCTCGAAGTGGCCAAGGTCGAAACGCACAGGGAACCATACGTTGTATTTTTCCACACGAAGTTTTTCAACCGACTCGCGTCATGGATAATAAGGGGAGGGTTTGTTATACTGAAATGCTACAAATTTTCATGAACATATGAGGCTTGGAAGGACAGGTAATCTATTTTGGTAGCAATGCAGCAGTTAACATTTATCTCAAATCCGGCGCAATGGGGTATGTGTAGGTAATCATTTCGAAAGAGGGGACCGAAGTTAACTTCGTTGCAACACACATGTCAGAAAAAGAGTATAAATAATAACTTCCTATTACTGTCAGTCGCTACATGGCTATTGCACGCGCCCGACCTCTTTGAACCTACTAATGTATGTTGTCGCTGCTGCCTTGAATGAGACTGATGGTGTGCGCAAGTTATCTACCATGCGAAATTTGGAGAAAGAAAATAATTTACCGGGCTGGGAGGTTTGTAAAACAGACCCGGTTGCACCGTGTTAACACGTGCTCTTGGATGAATAGTGTATTTCGTGTGCGGATCAATTGAGCTGGCACATGCAGAGGAAAGTGTGCCAGAAGGTCACGCGAGTCTATGTTGTTCTTGAAAATGTTTTAGCGAAAAGCAGGTCGAATTGTTTACGCCTGGAAGCTGGGGAGTACATTTTGAGTTGTTATAGGTCATTGTAGGACAAGGTCGTGGAGTCAGATGGCGTGTGAAATAGGTGCCACATCAAGAATTTGTATTGTACTCGATCGACCCGCACAGTGTGTGTGGCAGCAGAGCCCGTCCAAATGAGGCTGGCGTATTCTAAAATAGAACGTACATTGGCAAAGTACGCAGCCATTACAGCACTGCGCAGTAATTTGGAATGTTTTGTTTCAGCCTGAAAACATTTTAAGCAGGACCAATATCTTTTCCGGTTAGTTTTTGAAATCTTCAGTCAGGCTGCGCGAATATTGCAAGCATTTTGTACTACAAATATATTTCAAATTGATTTTTTTTGCTATGAAGAACACCGAACGGTCCATCACGTGGTGGGAGCGCGCGGACTGTGAACAACACACAACGGTCCATCACGTGGTGAGAGGGCGCGGACTGTGAACAACACACAACGGTCCATCACGTGGTGGGAGGGCGCGGACTGTGAACAACACACAACGGTCCATCACGTGGTGGGAGGGCGCGGACTGTGAACAACACACAACGGTCCATCGCGTGGTGGGAGCGCGCGGACTGTGAACAACACACAACGGTCCATCGCGTGGTGGGAGCGCGCGGACTGTGAACAACATACAACGGTCCATCACGTGGTGGGAGGGCGCGGACTGCGAACAACACACAACGGTCCATCACGTGGTGGGAGGGCACGGACTGTGAACAACACACAACGGTCCATCACGTGGTGGGAGGGCGCGGACTGTGAACAACACACAACGGTCCATCACGTGGGAGGGCGCGGACTGTGAACAACACCCAACGGTCCAGTACGTGGTAGGAGCGCGTGAGCTGTGAACAACATACAACAGCCCATCACATGGTGGGAGCGCGCGGACTGCTGTCTGCTGACTGAGCTTGTGCGTCGTTGCTGCGCCCTCTGCTGTTGCCTTGAGAGACTACACAGCCGCGGATCGTGGTCCACTGGCCGCCCAGTCAGCCCGGCGGTGCACTGGCGGCCGGCAATAGCGAGCCGGCGGCGGTTGTGCTGATGTGGTTTGTTTTCATGCCTCCCGCCGACCGTGGCGTCCACCCTGTGCGGAGCTGGCGACGGCTGGGCGTCTTGTTCGGTCGAGCGGCGTGTTGCTGTGATATTGCGTGCCTACTCTAGTTTTGAAACTGGCACACCAGCGTGTATTCTGGCGTTTTTACTTTGTATCATGTCCTGACGTGACGGTTCTGCCAGAGGTAATCACGATAATAAAGAATAACATTAGTTTTTATTGTTGTTTCTCATCAGCTAATGTATTGTACTTTTTTCCACAGCCAAATCTAAATTTTACTAAAATTTAACATTAAGTCATATTTTTTTAAGACGCCTCAAGAAAATCCCACCTCTCCCCACCTCACACAAACATCGATCTTGTATTGTGTCAACGTGACCCCCATGAACATTGAACATCACGAAGCGACGTAAAGCGGATTTCCGCCAATGATGTGGTGGGCACGCAATAGCTACCAAGTTGTAGAGACATTGTTTCAACATCCCACCGATAGCATTAAGTCCGGAATTCAATCCATGACAAGTTCTTTCGTCTTCATTATTGAGGAACTTCCTGATTGAATTCCCAGATTACAAGCATGTCGTCGGGTTGCTAATCTAATCACGATTGTTAAGTTGCTATTTTAAATTGCATTTAGTTTACTAAACTTCTCGTCATGCAATCTGAACGTTTGTTTCCTCATGCAAACTATGAACTTGCGTATTGCGAGCGACGACGAAGTTGGAGCGAATCTTCCATCGTGGAAGTACCAAAACGAAATCGTAGGAGCAAACTGAGTCGACCCAACTCAACCAAATCCTGCCACCACGCTTTCCAAACTGCGATGTTTTCTGAGTGATGCTCAGAAAGCTCTGCGTTCTTCCTTCAGGCCTCGTTCAATTTTGATCTTACCTCCGTTCATCATAATATTTCCTCTGGAAGCGTTCTATGGCAGCACATCCGGGGCCGTACGGCGTGTCGCATCGCGGCTGTGAGAGAGATCAGCTGACGCAGCTGTACACCCGTGGTACACCCGTCCTGGCTGCGAGAGAGATCAGCTGCGGCCAGTTCATGTACTGTCTGACGTTAGCGGAAACGATGAGCACCTCAGCTGAGGACTGTTTTGCGAGTGGAAATAGAGTACAGCGAAGTGACACTCCTTTCTATTGCGGCTGCCCGTTCCGGCCTCCTCAAAGCTGACGCAGCCATCTGAGAAACTGGTCCTGTCCAAGGAATCCGAAAGAGTACACCAGTCTCAAAGCTATAATGCAGTACAAAACACGGACTTTCCCTGGTTTTGTTTTTATCATGCGTACAAGATGTGAAAATCCAGGAATGCCATTAATGCCAAATTTTAAGGTCGTTATCAAGTTCAGCCAACCCAAGTTGAGCGCCAAGCTTACTGCGACTGTCGACGGCAATCCCGCCATCGTTGTCATGGGCAGCGTGTGGTGAGGCGTCACGCGAGCACACGGTGCGATGATCTGCGAAGCCAGGCATGTCTGGCAAGTTTCGAAACGTCGACCGAAGCTTATTAACTTGGGCGTTATTGCTGTGCCGCGTAGCCGGATGTCGGGCGCGCATCGCACCAGGTATGATGGAACACCAAGTCGCGATCGATTGGCCGCAATATCGGACGGCCGCAGTCGACCCAGGTCGGCGTGTAACGACCGTTGTCATACGCCTCAGGCTCGCGTCACACCCGTCACCGTCCTGCAAAGGGTCGGCGTCCTGCTGCGTGGCGGCTACAGTGTTGTCGACGTCTGTCGGCAGGTGGCGGACGATCGCTCCAGTGTCGGAATATTCCGCCAGGTGGACGACATGCCACCGTCAGGTTGCAGCGAGTGGTGTATGGCCGTTGCTCTCACCAGCATGCAGACTGTCGGCTTCCTCCTGCACTGTGCATTGAGCTGAACAATGTGTGATGCCGAGTACACGCACATCCATCGGGTCTGTGAGTCATCCCACGAACAATGCGACCGCGCCGGCGTCTGCCAAGGCGGAGCACGTGTCGTAACTGGGGTGTGGGGCGTCTGTCAGGACAAAGGACGTGTCGTAAGTGGGCTGTGGGGCGTCTGCCAGGTCGGAGGGTGTGCCGCAGGTGGGCTGTGGGGCGTCTGTCAGGGCGGAGTATGTGTCGTAGGTGGGGCATTCCACGACAGATCAACCAGGGCCTGGCACCCTCATATCTCAGATTTTGAGCAAAATCGGTGTATAGGGTTATCTTATGCCCTGAATCCACCTGTGCAAATTTTACTTCGATCAGGTCAACGATTCAGAGGTTATAGCCTCGGGAATTTCTGGAAGGCCACCCTGCAAGGTTATGTTCGATGGCCGATAACTAAGTGAATATCAGTCAAAATATAACTATCCAAACATTTTTGAACTCGCGAAGATTCCAGGAATCTAATTCTGACAATATTTGTAATATGTGATGAATAATAAAAGAGTTACCCCATGACCTCGATGCCCGTGATTTTTTTTTATTGACATACTGGAAGGACCATGTTTTGGCTTGATATATATAGCAAATAAAAAATGGGCGTTTTTTTTCTATAAATCCTTATTTGGAGAGCACAAACTTTACCATATTTGAAGTCTTTCGAAGATTGCGGTACTAACTCGGCCGTCTATCCGTCCAAAATCGAGATACGGTTTGATAACACGTAGCAACATGTTCTCTGGCATTGTGTGGATCTATGTCTTCTAATGTACTTATTTACCGGCAATATTCAGTTATCTATATAAGATAAAAGGCGCCTACTGACGTCAGAAGCGGCCATTGGCCTCAACTGAACTGTGGTCACCACCTGTAGCCTGTGTATTGTTATATCCAATTATTTCGCTGAGTAAATGCGTCCCAATTTAGTTCGCCGAGAACACTTCCTGACATCTGTTAGTCCTTATATTCTCACAGAAACCACGATCTGTAGGGATTCATGAGGGCAATGCATACACCATGGTTACACAACCATTGTATGTTTAGAACAAACATGTATCCAACCGAGAAATAAGGAGGTACAGCAGGTCACAACCATGCCTCGTCAGAAGTGCATCGAAGTGCCGTTTGCATATTTGAGGGCATGGAAACTATCGAAAGTTTTTGTTATATTCCCAAGGACAGATCAGCACACAAATCTGCAAGTAGCTGCGGTAACAAACTATGTTTCATATGTGCACCAATTGTTTCTGTCTCGTGTCTAGCTTGTCTTTGTCGACCTATCATGACACTTTCACGGCACGTCCCTCGCCGTTCGACAATACATGTACCAAAGCAGTCGTAACATCAGCAGGCGAGAACTTGTGAAATTTGTGTGTTCCCTTGACGGCGAGAGCTTTCGTAAAGCGACCTGGGAGTCTCGCAGTGACCTTATCCACCTCTTCCTTCGTGACAAAGCAGCTCTGAGACAGGCCTCATAATTTATCGCAAACATAGCCAGCTCTCGGAACTCCCCTTAGTTCTTAGGTGGCTCTGTTCATCCCCCAGTGTTCCTCCCAAGCCTCAGAAGCATCGCAGTCCGGTCCGCTCTAGCTCTCACGGGACCTCCCTATTCCTCATGTTTTTTTTTCGGGCTGGCAATGGCATTCTAGCTCTGGAATTGGCTCTCAGTATTCCTCACAAGGATCGCTAGCCCTTAGGGAATCTCTAGATCTCAGGGGGCCCTGTTCGGCTCATAGGAACCCCTTCCAAGCCTCTTGGGCATCCCAGTCCAGTCCCCTCTAGCGCTCAATGACCATTTCCAATCGTCAGGGGTCCTCTCCAGCTGTTAGGGCCCTACCCAGTCATTGACAGTCTTTCTAACTTCAAGGGCTTTCTAGCTCTGACATTGGCCCTCAGTATTCCTCACAATCATTGACCTAGGGACTCTTATTAGCTCTCAGGGAACGCTATTCGCCCTCAAGGGCCTTCTCATGCTGCTAGGGATCATTCCTAGTTATCGACAGCTCTTGTGGTTTCAAGAGCATTCTGGGTCTGAGGCTGGCCCTTGGTATTCCTGACCTCAATTGCCAGCCAACATGGAGTTTTTCCTCTCGGGCTATCCATTAGGGGCCAATTCCATTCGGGTCTCGGGTTCATCCATTAGGGGCCGCTTTCAACATCAGAAGAATCCCAGTCCAGTCCTATCTGACTCTCATGAGATCCTCTGCATCACTGAAGGCCCTCTCCTGCTTGTAGGGGCCCATCACAGTTCTCAATAGTCCTGTCTAGCCCTCATCTCGGGGAATTTCATATTTTAGATGGGCCCTCACTAGTCCTCTTCAGCTCGCATGTGTCCTGTTGATCCCTCAGTTCCCCTTTCAGACCCAAAGAGCATCCCAGCCTTTTCAGACCCTCATGTGCCTGTTTATTCTTTAGCCGTTAGGGGTCAATTCCAGCTGAGACTGCTCTTTCCAGCTGGTATAGGCACTCCAGCTCTCGAGCTGGTCCTCTCTTGTCTTCACGGCCCTTGCTAGCCCTTAGGGTGGACCTCTTCACGTGTCTAGGGCACTTTCCACACAAGCTATTAAATGTACTTAAATATTTCATTGCGTGTAAAGAAAATATACGACCTTCAATATACCAGGAGGTGCTGAGTTGATATCAGAAGTAACGATAAAGGTTATATTTTATTACTCAACGTTTCGGCCAGGGGTCATCGTCAGGAGTGATGAAAAAGCTCAAGCTGAAAAAATTGAAAAATGCACGCGGGGAAAAACGTGCAAAAAGACACGTGGAATGCAGAAAAGCCTCCTCAGTGGTGCAGACACTCACAGAAACTCCAAACCAGAAACAAACTATGTCAAGAAGGAATCCTCTGAGGAAGACCGAGCCGATGGTCCATATACATCGATACATACACTCACGTACATATATAGACATATATCCAATATAACGCGTAATACATACTATATATAATTTATGTTTATGTAATTTTATGTGATATACCAATATGTCGTTTGCGTGTTTAGTTGCGGCCGTAGATTACGTATACGTAAGAGTACGTATATGTACGTATATCTAAGAGCCATTCTTCGTTGTATTAAACTTAAATATGTCTTCAGTTATATTTTTGCCCCTGGGGGCGGTCGCCTGGACGGCTCTATTGGACTCGACAGGGACCGGGTATCCCTTCACACCTTGAAAACGCCCCTACTGCCGAGCAGTCCAGGCCCCTCCATGGGCTTAGGAGCCCTTTACGTAGCACCGGGAACCTTCTGCTTCAGCTCGAATCGTCTCCGATGTTCGGGGTCTCTTTGTCGGCCTGAGGCCCGCCGTCAGCTCTGAGACCCTCTCCGTCAGCGTGAGCTAAAGCCGACCCAGTGGCTGCACGTCCGGCCTAGGACCCCATCCGTCGGCTCAGAGACCCTCTTTCACGGCTCAGCTCACTCTCGGTCCAGTCGGAATCTCCTCTTCAAAGGCTTGGACCTCCTCTATCATGCAAGGGGCCCCTGTGCGGTTCCGGCCCTCATCGACCCAAGGGCTCTTCATGCCGGCTCTGGGTTCTCCTCGACGACCCGGGTCCTGCAACGGCTAGGGGTCCTCTTCGTCGGCGCAGGGGACCTCATTAGCGATCCAGTGCCTCCCCTGTCAGGCCGGAGGCCCTCTCTCAACAGCTTGGGCCAATTCCGTCGGCCCAAGGGCCCTTTCTGACGCTCCGAGATCCCCTGCGGCAACTAGGGAACCTCCGTCATTTCAGGGTCCCTCTTTGACGATCCAGGGCCTTTTCCGGCAAGCCGGAGGGCTCTTTTCAAACGCTTGGACCCTGTTTATCAAGTCAGGGGCACTTTCGTGGCTTGGGCTCTGCTGACAGCCCGGCCTGGCCAAGTTAGAAGTTCAATCCTGAATAATCTTCACATATGATAAAGTTTGCGCCCTCCAAACGAACATTTGTGCCAAAAACGCTATTATTTTTATTCGTTATATCTCAAGCAAAATATGGTCCTTCCATCGTGTCAATTTTAAAAGTAAGTTTTCACCGGCATCGAGGTCACCGGAGGTCACGTGACCTGAGGTCATGGGGTAACTTTTCAATCATGTATCACATATACAAATATTACCGGAATTGGATTTCTTGAAATTTTGCGAGTTCAAAAGTGTCTGGACATTTATATTTTGAACGATATTTAACATAGTTATCGGCCACCGAGCGTAACCTTGCAGCGTGGCCTTCCAGAAATACCAGAGGCTATATAACTCCTGAACCGTTTATCTGATCGAAATACAATTTTAGCAGGAGGGTTCAGGACATAGGATAACCCTATGCATCAATAATTTGTTCAAATTCTGAGATATGGGTGTAGACAATCACCCCTTTGCCTGGTCGATTTGTCCTAGAATTCCCCCGTTCGTTAAATTTATGAATATTATACAGCTCTGTGCATTACTACTTTTTAAAACCGTCCATCATCCACACAGTGCCAGAGAACGCGCTGGTATGTGTTATCAAACTGCATCTTGATATCGGACGGAGGGACGGCCGAGTTTGTATCTCAATCCTCGAAACACTTCAAATATGGTATAGTTTGCAGTCTCCAAATGAGGATTTATAGGAAAAATGCCCATTTTGTATTTGCTATATATCAAGCCAAAACATGGTCCTTCCATTCTGTCAATTAAAAAAATCACGGGCATCGAGGTCACTGGAGGTCACGTGACCTTAGGTCATGGGGTAACTCTTTTACTATTTATCAAATATTACAAGTATTGCCAGAATTGGATTCCTTGAATCTTTGCGAGTTAAAAAATGTCTGGGTATTTATATTCTGTCTGATAATTAACTTAGTTATCGGCCACCGAACATAACCTTACAGAGTGACTTTCCAGAAATGCCCGAGGCTATAACTCCTGAACCGTTGATCTGAGCGATGTAAACTTTGCACATGTGGATTCACGGCATAAAATAACCCCATACGCCAATTTTGCTCAAAATCTGAGACATGAGGGTGGACAATCACCTCTTTGCCTGGCCGATTTGTCCTGGAATCCCCCAGGTGGACTGGGGCGTCAGCCTGGACGAAGAACGTGGGGGGGGGCTGTAAGGACGAAGAACGTGTCGTAAGAGGGCTGTGGGGCGTGTGCCAGGTCGGAGGGTGTGCCGTAGGTGGGCTTTGGGGCGTCTGCCAGGCCGGAGCACGTGTCGTAGATGGGCTGTGGGGCGTGAGTTTGTGTGGAAGACGTGTGGTGTCTGTCAGTGCAATAACGTCTGGCCGTACCTGGATTGTGGGGTTGTCCGGCTCCGTGTACTCATGACGAACCTGGAGTGAGGTATGCTGACCAATTTATGTTCTGGGTATAGGAACCGGTCCATGAGCACAGTGCGCGAGGTTTTAAACGTAGGATCAGGCAAAGCCATCTGGGGGGGGGGAATTACAACAATGCGCCGCGTTGGCCACTGCAGAATTGTTTTCCTCCACCGGAAGGCACTTTTGCCCTTGGCTGATTGTGTGCCACTTTGATAGAGCACGCAATTATGTTCACGGTCTGTGTGGCATGATCGGAGCGCCGGTATCCATGCAGAACGACGTGTGTATCAGTTTCGTGTGTGTCTCACCGTCTGTGTGGAATGGTCCGAGCGCTGTATCAATTTCGCGTGTGTCTCACGGTCTGTGTGGAGTGGTCCGAGCGCTGGTACCATGCAGGGCGGCGTGGGTATCAGTTTCGGAGGCGCGAGCTGCCGTGGCTCGTCTCGTTTCCGTCGCGCCGTCGAGGATGTCGTCCTGGCACGCGATGCAGCTGGTGTGACCCAGTCGCGGCCGTAGTGTAAAGAACGCATCCGCAAATCACGGCAACTGGTCCAGAATGAGTCGCCGTCCGTTGTGTGTGGATGAGACCAATTCCGTCGCGATGGCTCCCTGAGATCCGTCTGCATGCAGTTGACCGGGCTTCAAATTTGTGTGGTGATAACCGAGGTCGTACAATTTGTTTGTGAGACGAATGGTATCATAAAGAGGGGGCATACACGAGCCGTGGTGAAATGTTGGCATGTATTGGGCGCCAATTCAGTCGCCATGCTCGTCTGCCGCTGGTTCAAATCACCAACCTCGGCTGAGAGCAGATTTTCGTACCCAAATTGCATACAAAAGGGACTGTGTCACGCCAAACGTAGATGACGCAATCCATCCATGGATAGTGCGGAGCATTCGGGTGAATAAAGCACGTCATCTCACGCTCTCGACCGCTGGCTAAAGGTTCAGCAACGGGATCATGTTGATTGTGCCAGAGTGTCAGGTAGCCTACTTTTGTCGGAAAGCACTGAGATATCTTTACCGTGCGGACGAAGAGGTAATTTCCACACCGCCTATCACTCCGGCTGCCTTGTGTTGGTTGTTAGTGGTGGGTTAGTAGCAGCATGCTTTCGTGCAGGGTTGTGTGCGAGGTCAGTACGGTGGTTTGCAATTCGGCTCATCTACGTCCGTTGTACCTCTGGGTAACCGTTCTATGTTATGCATTGCAAGGCAACTCGGCTCGATGGCACCCCTGAGTATTCGTTTTACGTGATGCTAGTTTTTATGGGAAGTTGACTCATCTACGCCCGGTGGCATCGCTCCGTAATCATTTATTTCTAATTGGAAAGCGAATCGGCGAAAGCACGTCCGATGCCATTCCTGGATGGCTATTTGCGTTATTCCTACGAGTGTGCGCGGACATGCAGTGCGTCTTGTTGAAGTGCGTGTTGAAATGCGTGTTGGTGGTGTGGTGTGTACAATGCTCCTGCTACTTTGGTGGTGTGGAGATATCCAAATAGTAATTGGAGAAGTTATGGGTGCTTGTCGCCCAGGAGCGATGGAAGCAAGAGGGTGATGAGCTCTTTTTGGCAGGCTTTAAGTGGTTGTCTTTGAGCGTCAAAGCTACTACAGTCTAGCAGGATGTGGCCTATGCTTAATGTAGTGTTGCAGGTGTCGCAGGGAGGTATTGTATAATTAATGGTCACCCTCTAGTTGAGGCTGTGTTAGTTTTGTGGAACCAGTTCTAAGTCTAGTGAGGATGACTTCCTTTTGACGGTGAGATTGATTTGATGTGTTCTATGTGCCTAGCGGTGGTTTAATGTTGTGGGTGCTGTTGGAGCAGTGAGGTGTAGAGTTGTGTTGTGTCCATGTGTTCCGGTAATGCGTACGTATGTCGTGTTGTAGGGGTGCTTTGCAATCGTCTACCGAATATTTCATGTTGGGATATGTGATCAGTGCTAAGGCTTGCTTTGTCAGCTCGTCTGCTTGCTCGTTTCCGAGAATGTTAGCGTGGCCCGGAATTCAGAGGAAAGAAAAGCTACTTATGTTGCGGGCCACGGCTTGTTGGATTAGATCAATGACTGGATGTGGACAGTAGTGTGTGCTGCCAATTGACTGAAGGGCTGCTTTCGAGTCTGAACAAATTACTACGTTTCTCATCTTGCGCCTCTTTAGAATGGAGATAGTTGATTAGCCGTATATTTCAGAAAAGTTGTGGGTTGAGGGGCGGAGGCGATTATATGTAATTGGCCGATTTTTATGCGGGCATGGTGAAGCCCTAAATTTTGCACCGATTTGGCATGTGCTTTGGAGCTGTTTGAATGTTTTTTCTTCTACTTTTAGGAAGCATTTTGCTGCTGTCCAAATGGCTATGTCGTCCTCGAAAGGTGAATATTGGAATGATGTTTTGGTGTGATCAGTAAGTATGTCGTTAATTATGATGAGGAACACGCTCGGCGGGAGCACGCTCCCTGTGCCAGGCCCTGATCCTGAGGCGTGGTGCTTTATGTGACGCTGTTGCATTTGACGTTAATTGTCCTGTCTCTGAGGAAGTTGAGAATGCAGCGTACCATGTGTCCATGCAGGCCAAGATTGTGGAGTGTATGTGTTAGTGCGGACTCCTCAGGGGCTATCAGGGCCTTGTCTATTCCTCAGCCATCAGAGGCCCTTTCTAGTCCTATGACGGCGCCCGGTGTCACGCATTTGTCCCTCCTCCTTTGCCGGCCAATTTGCGCTTCGTTTCGCCACGCTGTCGCCTCGCTCTCGTTGCGTCCCATTATTGTATTGCATTGGCTTATGTTGTATTATACCTCGTGCTTGCAATGTATTATTCTTGCATTATAGGAAATAATGTCGTCACGTTCGCTCCGGTTCCGTCTGCGTTTCGTGTCGCGCCGTTCGTCAGCTCACTGTAACTCGATTCCGCCTTGTGCGCAAGCTGTCCGTTTTCCTGCCATTGAATAGTTATCATCCTACCCGCCGGCCGTTCTGATCTGAATGCATGGGCACGTTGCCAAATCTCGACAAGACTTTGCTGTTATTCTGCATGTGGTTGCATATTGTTGCACCACGCAGTAACAATATATATATATATATATATATATATATATATATATATATATATATATATATATATATATATATATATATATATATATATATATATATATATATATATATATATATGTATATATATATATGTATGTATGTATGTATGTGTATGTATGTATGTTGTATGTATTATGTATGTATATATGTATATATGTATATATATATATATATATATATATATATATATATATATATATATATATATATATATATATATATATATATATATATATATATATATATATATATATATATATATATGTATATATATATATGTATGTATGTATGTATGTGTATGTATGTATGTATGTATGTATTATGTATGTATATATGTATATATGTATATATATATATATATATATATATATATATATATATATTATATATATACATACACGTATGCATGTAAGTTCCCAAAAAATCGCACTGGGTCCACACAAACAGCGCTGGCGCCCACAAATTTTTCCCGGACTCGGAAAAGCGACCCCGACTCAAAAATTCAGAAGGGGTCCCAAAAATATCGCGTCGAGCCAAGAAAACTCGCATTGGGGTCCCCAAAACTCGCGGCTATGCCCGAACAAAAATAGCGCTTGGACCTTGACAAATCGCGCCGGAGTCTCCGAAAAAATCGCACAAGGGCCTACAAATTCCGGTCCGACGCCCAAAATATTCCTGTCGAGGGTTCCAAATAAATATAGCGATGCTATGAAAGCCGCCGGAGCCCGAAAACGTACCGGGACCCCCAAACTGCAAGGGGGTATGTGACAAATGTGACAGGGTGTTAAAATATGCTTCGTAGCTCCAGATAAACACACTGGCAGCCCTAAGACACACCTGAGACCGTCAAAGTGTGCTGGGACCCTGAAGGAACACCATGGCAAAAGAGAAGGCATGCGAGCCTAAACACAGGCCGGGACCCGCAAAAGTGACATGTTCATGAAAAGCACGCGCCTGGGCAGTAAATAAACACATCGGGGTCTTGGAAAACGTGCTGGTCCCTTACAAGCAACGTGATTCCACAACAAAATATACAAGTGAAGAAACACGTTTGTCCTCAAAAACACGCTAGGGACTTTTTTAAAAATGCGCTGGGCCCTAAAACACAGCAGTAGACGACAAAAAAACGCACCCGGTCCTAAAATGATAACGAAATCAACGCGCGTCTCGGTTCGGTACCCAAGTTGGGAGCATATTTAAACAAAAACATGAGGTACTTCGAAGTTCAGAGAGGTATTCAGATACCTTTTCCACCAGAACATGTGGGCAGAAGAGAAATAGTCCTGACTTGTAGTCATCGAACTTTCCCACCGAACCATGACACGACACTTTTCAGGGCATCAAGCAAGGCACAGGACCATGAAATGACAGGCAAATATTAAAACGTAAGGGTCTAGCAGAAACCACAGAAGCGCACGATGAACGACGAATGCGGCGAATACGCAAGGCACGATACGTGATACTATACGTGCGCGAACGTTGACCTGGTGACGACCGGGCGACTGAAATGCGTGAAATTAGAAAATATTACATTTTCGGTGACCTGCACAAGTGTAATTTTAGCAGTGGGGGTTAACTTATCAAGACATACCAGGAAAAGTCCTTTGAACAGGGAGAGAGGGTTAAAGTCAGGTGACTTAGAAATGATGGCGGTAGGTTGGGTCCTCTCCACAGAAAATTACGTTGTCATGATTCTTCCTTCCATGAGCTCCTTTGGGAAGTAGTGGTAGAAATCCGGTGATTAAAAAAAAATATTGGGAGATTGGACACCCAAGTTCGTTTGCACTCCCCCTGACGCAAACCATAGGTACACCACCGAGGGGTAGGGTTGGGCCGGAGCCGAAAATTGCCCCCCCCCCCCTAAGCGGGTGGACTGGATCCGCCGGTGAATGTTGCACAGCGTCTCTGCTTTGAAATTTAGAAACCACTCCATGTATTTTACTACTACGATTATTCGAGTTTTAACAGTTTCGCTAAGTATCGGTCAGGAGATAGATACAGGACAGACAGTTCAGGCTGCGTTACTCGTACGGAAGTTATTGACAAAAGGGGAGAAAATGCAGCGTTTGCTCAAACAGTATTTGCTTATGTAGACTGTTTTGCAACTGATTATTTTCATTTCATCTTGATATTATACGATATTCCAAGCTCCGTAATATTTATCTTTTTGAAGAAAATTACCGCCGTAGCTTTATAATTTATATGCATCCGCAACCTCGAATGCCTATTTCCCAGTCGCAAAAAGATGTGGTTCAGGTGAGAACTGTAGTGGCTATGGCGCGACTTGGCCAGTGCTGGCGCTGTGGCGCGACCTGACCAGTGCCTGCACCGTCTGCTGCGGCCGTCTCTGCGTGACGTGACCAGTGCCTGCACCGTCTGCTGCGGCCGTCACGGCGTGACCTGACCAGTACCGACACCGTCTGCTGCGGCCGTCACGGCGTGACCTGACCAGTGCCTGCACCGTCTGCTGCGGCCGTCACGGCGTGACCTGACCAGTACCGACACCGTCTGCTGCGGCCGTCACGGCGTGACCTGACCAGTACCGACACCGTCTGCTGCGGCCGTCACGGCGTGACCTGACCAGTACCGACACCGTCTGCTGCGGCCGTCACGGCGTGACCTGACCAGTGCCTGCACCGTCTGCTGCGGCCGTCACGGCGTGACCTGACCAGTACCGACACCGTCTGCTGCGGCCGTCACGGCGTGACCTGACCAGTACCGACACCGTCTGCTGCGGCCGTCACGGCGTGACCTGACCAGTACCGACACCGTCTGCTGCGGCCGTCACGGCGTGACCTGACCAGTGCCTGCACCGTCTGCTGCGGCCGTCACGGCGTGACCTGACCAGTACCGACACCGTCTGCTGCGGCCGTCACGGCGTGACCTGACCAGTACCGACACCGTCTGCTGCGGCCGTCACGGCGTGACCTGACCAGTACCGACACCGTCTGCTGCGGCCGTCACGGCGTGACCTGACCAGTACCGACACCGTCTGCTGCGGCCGTCACGGCGTGACCTGACTAGTGCCTGCACCGTCTGCTGCGGCCGTCACGGCGTGACCTGACTAGTACCGACACCGTCTGCTGCGGCCGTCACGGCGTGACCTGACCAGTACCGACACCGTCTGCTGCGGCCGTCACGGCGTGACCTGACCAGTACCGACACCGTCTGCTGCGGCCGTCACGGCGTGACCTGACCAGTGCCTGCACCGTCTGCTGCGGCCGTCACGGCGTGACCTGACCAGTACCGACACCGTCTGCTGCGGCCGTCACGGCGTGACCTGACTAGTACCGACACCGTCTGCTGCGGCCGTCACGGCGTGACCTGACCAGTACCGACACCGTCTGCTGCGGCCGTCACGGCGTGACCTGACTAGTACCGACACCGTCTGCTGCGGCCGTCACGGCGTGACCTGACCAGTACCGACACCGTCTGCTGCGGCCGTCACGGCGTGACCTGACCAGTACCGACACCGTCTGCTGCGGCCGTCACGGCGTGACCTGACCAGTACCGACACCGTCTGCTGCGGCCGTCACGGCGTGACCTGACCAGTACCGACACCGTCTGCTGCGGCCGTCACGGCGTGACCTGACCAGTGCCTGCACCGTCTGCTGCGGCCGTCACGGCGTGACCTGACCAGTACCGACACCGTCTGCTGCGGCCGTCACGGCGTGACCTGACTAGTACCGACACCGTCTGCTGCGGCCGTCACGGCGTGACCTGACCAGTACCGACACCGTCTGCTGCGGCCGTCACGGCGTGACCTGACTAGTACCGACACCGTCTGCTGCGGCCGTCACGGCGTGACCTGACCAGTACCGACACCGTCTGCTGCGGCCGTCACGGCGTGACCTGACCAGTACCGACACCGTCTGCTGCGGCCGTCACGGCGTGACCTGACCAGTACCGACACCGTCTGCTGCGGCCGTCACGGCGTGACCTGACCAGTACCGACACCGTCTGCTGCGGCCGTCACGGCGTGACCTGACCAGTACCGACACCGTCTGCTGCGGCCGTCACGGCGTGACCTGACCAGTACCGACACCGTCTGCTGCCGCCGTCACGGCGTGACCCATAGCCGGCCGGTTTTGTCCGTCGCCTACGCCGTGCGAGTGCGGCGATCGGCTGGCGCGGCACGCAGCTGCGCCATTTATTCGCCACCGGCGCCGTTTTTCGCCGCTCGTCCGCAGACCAAGCAGCTCAGCCGACAAATCCGAAGCTTCTTGCGAGGCAGATTACTCAGCGTGTCCGGCGCCCCTCTGAGTCACAAGCCGCTTGTAGCGACGTCCTTAAGGCGATGCCGAAGGATAATAACGCGCCGGCCGAAAGGTTCCCATCTGTCTTTGTCTGTTCTTGCTGCCGGCTGGGCTTTGTCGGTCGGGTTTGACGCAGCGCCGTATTGGCTGCCGTATTGGCTGCCGTCGGCCGTCGGTCGGCAAAGCTCGTTGTTCCGCGCTTTGTCGCGTCGTCGTCGACTTTGGCGACGCACCGGGGCCACGTTCATGGCACGTGCGGCACGTGCACGGAACGGATGTGAGCATGTTGCCGGGCGTGTCGGCGCGGGTCGTGACGGCCTGTCGGGCGAAATATTGACCGAGTCACACACTGACAGAATTCCCGGCCGAAAACCACGCTTCATCGCTGCATTACGATCAAATTCATCAGACGCCGTATGATGGGAAATTGGCACTGTCGCCTTGGCTCAGCGTTCGGCCAGGGAAATAATTTCCTTTAATGGGAACTTTTGCCACGCCAACTTCTGTTCTCACGAGTCCGGGGAAGACGCCATTCATAGGATTTAATCATCGGCTCAGTCTGCAAAGGACTCCACAAAAATAGGATTTCCACTGACAGTGGACGGCACATTTCTGACATTCGCGCATAAGTTGAAGACCACCGGCCTGCTAGTAATGTCACGCGCGGTATTCACCGAAGGCACGCTGACAGACAGAAATTCCCGCTGACGTTTCTCATCTTGGAGCCGCGACCTTTCGACGAAGCTGTTCGGCAGTCCTGACAGGAATTGTTTCAGTTCATCGTAGAAGCTGAACCCACGCAGTGGCGTAGCCAGGGGGACAGGGGGCAGTCGCCCCCGCCCCTGGAGGATCGGAGAGTGCCTTTAAGGCGTTGGTGCATGGGGCCCGACGGAGATGCGCTCATCTCCCTTTATTTTCCGTGATGATTTTCTTGTGTTGACTGTTGTCGGCAGCTAAACGGTTTGCTTTTCTGGTCTTTACTGGATTGTTGGACCTTGTTTGCATGTCTCGCATTAACCACGCCAGCATGGAGCGCCTTATTTTGACACACCGGGTAGCTGGCGCGACCCCATTGCGGCCGTCCGCCCGGCCGACCCCCTACGCCCGTCCGTCCGGCCGACCCCACTACGCCCGTCCGTCCGGCCGACCCCACTACGCCCGTCCGCCCGGCCGACCCCACTACGCCCGTCTGCCCGGCCGATCCCACTGCGCCCGTCCGTCCGGCCGACCCCACTGCGCCCGTCTGCCCGTCCGACCCCACTGCGTCCGTCCGTCCGGCCGACCCCACTGCGTCCGTCCGTCCGGCCGACCCTACTGCGTCCGTCCGTCCGGCCGACCCCACTGCGTCCGTCCGTCCGGCCGACCCCACTGCGCCCGTCAGTCCGGCCGACCCCACTGCGTCCGTCCGTCCGGCCGACCCCACTGCGCCCGTCAGTCCGGCCGACCCCACTGCGCCCGTCAGTCCGGCCGACCCCACTACGCTCGTCAGTCCGGCCGACCCCACAGCCGACGTCGCGGCATCAGGGCCATCCGTGAACGGCATCAATGAAGGCTCGATCAGATCCCGGGCGCCTACAGCAAAACCATATATACATCTCAGACACAGGAAATCGTCAACAACCTGCCACCACATCCGGAACCTCACGCCAAATAATATTTGACACGCAGAATCACACGAAAAACACCCGTCGATACAGATGGAAATGATTCTACAGAAAGCCTCAGATTCGACCAATCTGAAATACTCCACGTTGCAATTCGAACCGTCTAGGGGCGTTCAAAATCTAGCTAGAAGCCACAGGAGTGAAATAAGCGTTTTTTCTTCATTGGGACGGGAGGGCGAGCAAAACCGCACTTACTTGGACAAAGCTGCAAGAAATTCGGGTTAAACCTCAAGGAATTCGGATAGTCCAGAACATGGAGACCCCCCCCCCCATGGGAGCCAATTGCACCGGAGGTGGATGAATCTCTCGCGAAAATCGGAAAAGCCGATGTACCTCCAGCAGAAATTCGCGCACCGGCTCTCGAACAGATTGAAGCATTTCAGGAATGGGTGGCAACATATTCTGACGGCTCTCGAACAGAGGACGGTGTAGGCAGCGCTTTCGTTTGCGGATCTGTCGCCCGCTCGTTTTCCCTCCCGACGTTCGCATCGGTGTACTCGTCGGAACTTGTCGCTATTATGAAAGCTCTGTTATATCGAGGTGTCGGATGTTGATCGACACGTTATATTCACTGATTCTTTAAGCAGTCTTATGACCCTGGACACATTTTATCCATCAAATATTCTGCGGGACATTTTGAGCCTCTTACCGATATGCAACGCCCAGAACGATGGATGATTCTACGTTGGCTTCCTAGTCCTGTGGAAATGTATGGAAACGGGTTGGCGGATGCTGCGGCGAAGCGAGCAGCGCATGCCCCGTGTACTCGACCATTACCACTCACATACGTTAGGCAGGCAGTGTGGGATGCGATGCCTACGAACAAGCTGAGAGCCATCAAGCAACGTCTGTGTCCATGGAGCTCGTCCTGCCGTAAATCTAGACAAAAGGTGACACTGTGCTGCCTCCGCATAGGACACACTTATGGCACTCGCAGGCATCTGCTATGTGGTGACGTCAAACCGCAGTGCTCCAGATGTCGGGCACAACTGACGGTTCGCCATGTTCTCATCTCGTGCCCTTCGTGCCTAACGAACGTAGACGTAATTTTGGGTCTGCCCAGGTGGCTTCCGTGAGTGATGTTCTGTCCGACAACTCTTCCACTGTCCAATCGGGACGGTTGATGAAATTCTTATCTGAAGTGTCGTTCTCAGCAATGTATACCCCTCGCTGATATACACCGCATGCAAACTCTGTGGCACAACAGGGCCAGGTAGACAGCTACCCACGATGTGAAGCTTGATACTCAACTCAACCGCACTTTGACAACTCCTTGAGTTATGGTCGCGAAATGACCACAGTAGTCGATGCGCACTAAAACCAAAATAACAAATTAACTAGCGCTTACTCGGCCTCGGCTCGACTAGTTGGCCCCTTAAAACCTTTTCTTTCAACAAAAAGCACGCATTTCCAAACTCATGGTGAAAACTGCTAAAATAAAATAAAAATATTCAGAACTAATTCTGATCACTAAAACATGAACATGAAAAAGCTATTAAGGTTTCACGAGGTGTGGTGGTGGTGGGGTTGGGTAGCTCATGAATCGTTATCGTATGCGCACGACTACTCGCTCCGACTTGGCCCTCCCTTGGCCCTCCCTTGTAGTCATGCCTGGGCAATGATTTTCAGCTCAATTTCGACACTGTACTTGAGTTGTTTGGGGTTTTGTTTTGTGCCGAGTTATGCGTGTGGGTATGTCACGAGTGACTGTTCTCATTAACATCACTGTATTCTGCTTCACTTGTGTTGAGCCGGTGTCAGTTCCAATTGGCCACCAGACCAGATAGCCTCGTGTTGCGGCGAGGCTGGTTTTCAGCACCGTTTGTCAGTGTGTGAAGCTCAGTTCCGCTCGGGGCCTGACATTTCAACACCTTAGTCGTCATCTGCATGATACGATGCAGAAGGCAGGTAGTGGAGCGGTTAAGTCCGATGCCGTGTGTAGAAAGGCCAGGGCATTGATCACTTTTGTGAACGACGTGCAGTTGGAGTGTAAGCGGTCGTATTTGGCGGGTGGAGCCGTCGGTGAAGCGAGGCCGGCAGCCAGTGACGGCCGACGTGGGACTGACGCGGCTGGCGGGCGGAGCTCAATGGGCGGCGGCGGCGGCGGCGGCCGGCGGCGCCAGCTGCGGCGCCGGCCGGCCCCGGCGCCGGGGGAGAGTCGCGCCGGCCGGCCGTCCACCGTTCGGCGGCTAACCATTGCCATCGGCCGTGTGTCGGTGCAGCTTTACGGCTGCAGCGACGCAGCGATCGTCAGCGATGAGTGCGCCGGACCTGTACCGCACCGACATTAGCCGGGGACCAGCAGCAGCTCGATCTGCGGCACCTGGCTGCCGACCGGCCCCTGTGCGGCGGTCGGCAGCTGCCGTTACGCAGCATCACAGCGACGGCTGACCAGCGGTCGGCAGCTGCCGCCGACGGCAACATTCGCGCGCTCGTGTGGGAGCGCGCCCGAATGGCATCGTGATTGATTCTTGATTTGGAGTCGGCCGGCCGGCAGCCGCTGGTGCGTGTTGTTTCGAGAGGTGATCAGAAACCTTTTAGCGGTCAGTCGGCTGGCTGCGTTGGGGCCGGGGTCTGACCACGCCCCCGGGCGCGGGTGCTGCTGTCGGTGGCCGGGCCAAAAGGCTGGCCCGGCGCACGGGCCGGTCGCCACCGCCGCTGCCGCCGACCTGCCTCAACCCCGGCCCGCCGAACGGGTTTGACCGCGTGCCAAGAGCGCCGCCGCCGCCGCCGCGGCCACCACCGCCGCAGTAGCGGCCGCGGCGTCAGCTGCTGCTGCGGCGACGCATCTGCTGCCCGCTCAGGCACAACCGGAACTGAGAACTGAGATCAGACCCACCAGCCGCCAGCAACGGCCGTCCTTCAGAACCGTACCGCTTGAAAGTGCCATGTACAGTCTGATCAGCCGAAACCCAGGAGTTCGGAATAGCACAATGTATTGTGGGTCAGGATGCAGTATTGTGGCTTCGACCACAAAGCAGAATGAATGGCCTTTTATGGACGCAACTTGTGGCATGCGTTTCCATTAGCCATATCATTGTACGCCACTGAATCTCCTTCGCAATGGTGAACGCGTAGCAGGGTTGGAGGAAGCCGGCTTAAACTAGTTTTAGCTATGCGAGAGGCTGTAACTGGTAAGCCTGTGAAAGTCGGCTAACCTACCCCAGCCTTTTTAATTTTTATTTCTTAAAAGGGAGGTTGGGAGGTAAACTTGTGCTTTAAGGTTATTTTTAATTCTTTGAATTTTGCCAGTGTAATGTTTATGACTGTGGTTAACATGATGTGACCACTCATTTCCTCTGCAATTGCTTACTTTTTAGGTTAAAGGCAAAATAACACCAAAAATGTGCTTTAGGTTGGGTAATATAGCATAAAAATAATGCTTAAAAAGGAACGAAATATAACAACCTAATCTGACCCATCCTAACCTGTTTTTGGAGGAAAACATATCTTTTGTTCCGCAAAAAAGGTGAATTTGTCCAGATAAAAAAAAAAATTAACTAGCCACTTCGCTTGCCTTATGGAGGGAAAATATGTGTAACACTTATCCCGTGAATATCCTAAAGCACAATAATACCGCTCAGACTAGGTTAGGTGAGGTTATTTTACTTTTTGTATGCTAAACATAATTTTTATATGTTATATTACCTAACTCCAACCCCTTGTTTGGTGTCGTTGGCTTGCCAACTGAAAAGTAAGCATTTGCAGAGGAAATGAGTGGTCACATCATCTTAATCATGTTCATACCTAGACTTTGCATTGGAACATAAAAATCCGAGGATTTACAAAACACCTTAATGCACACGTTTGCCACCTCACCTCCCTGACCTAACCTTACCCTTAAAAAATATTTCATCAACAAAAAAGAATTCAGAAGATTTCGAAATACATTATAACCTAACCTAACCTCTTTTGCAATACAGCGGTAAAATTTGTTTTAAAAAAAACTCCTTGTGAACACCTTAAACTACTATAATATCTAGTAACTAAACATACGCAAACATCATTGAATCCACTTATTTGCAATGCCGTAAGGCATGCACGTACAGATGGTTGAAAATGCAACTACAACACCAATGGATGTTGGATGTAAAGCTTATGGTAGTTTACAAGGAACTAACCAAACTAAACCTTTACTATTTTTGATATAAGCTACACCTGTGGATGCTAGCTGGCATAAAAGCTACACTTGTGGATGTTAGGTGGCATAAAGCCTAAAAGAATTGATGTTGGCTGGCATACAATTTATACCTATAGATGTTGGGTTACATAAACCTACACATATGGATGTCCAATCATGCGAAACCTATGCCTGCTGGTGTTGGACCACGTACTTTAAAAAAAAAATGTTGTTGCCTTGATCCGTATTGAGCTTTGCATCATTCAAAGATGTTGAATTCCTCCGGTCTCTGCCAACTGGCTACACCAACATACCTGCACAGTAAGGTATGCACCGATGTGGTAGGTAGTATATACCATATGTGGTATATACCACTGGTGGTAGATACCGAATACCAGTATACACGCAGTACAAGTTCTTTTATTTCCACTGCTAAGAAATTTAAGAATGTGGGTAGGTATGTGGTAAAATTACTTCAGCCTACCAATAATTAGAAGGTGCAACACTTCCCATCAACCAAGAAGCCCATCTAATTTTCTAGCTCTTGGACAGGCCCAACCAACACCAACGGCAGGTCCCACAATGAAGCGTTTTCCTTGCATCATTGTGACAAATTAACAGCACGCATTACATCATGCGACAGGTGATCAGCTTGCCTTCATTATCAGACATGATGAGCTATAATTTCCACGGATAATCGGCCAATATTCACATATATTACAACTCCGTTGCAGGCGAAGATCAACAACAACAGAAAAAGATGTTAAGCGAAACGAAAAAATTGAAGTTATTGAACTTTTCGGTCGTCGGCCGCAAGTCGGCCGATACATCGATTCCATTGGCTCATTATGAAAGTGACGTCACAACAATCGGCACATACGTCACAGATCTGTCGGTCGCCGTCGGCTGCTGTCGGCGGCCGAGAAAAAAAACGCCTAAAACGGCGCCGAAGGAGCTGCCGAAAAAGTCCCGTGTGAACGAGCCTTAAGACTGGTTAATACTCAAAATGGCATTCGCTGATTAAGATATGCGTAGCAATTTATGTTTTCCATATTGCATGAATAAATACGCTGCATACACGGATCTCAATTATCTAGTTCATACCATGTGAAGACAAGCACAAGGTTTGTCACGCAGTGTACGTTTAAAATTGCAAGAGCAATTAAAGAGCAAATGTTTTGAACAAACCTTGCTTTGCTTTGCTGGTGTTGCAACAAACCTTGCTTGCAAATGTTTGTTGGTGTTGAATACCACGAACACAGGGAAATGCCTGGAGAGAAACCAGCCTGCAAAGTGTGACAATTTCGACAATGTCGTGTTGCAGTTCTCGTCTCGCACCAAGCATGTCATGCTCAGTGCTTTTTTAAATTCCGCCTGGTGTTCGTTGGTGTCAGTGGCGAATTAAAGGCGGCAGGTAAGAGGCATGTGTCCCCCATGGAGATGCAGCGTCCCTACGACTTGAAAAAGATGCCCCTCCAGGACGTTCCAGTGCACCCTGTGGGATTTTGCAGGCGAAGGCGACCCTCTGAGTCGAAAACACGTATTTCTAAAGACACAAGTACATCCCTGGCATTTTTCAATCTTGGCACGCTTCTGGGCCCGACAAAATGGCGCTACCGCTGGGACGAGTGCCCCTCCCGCCCCAAAGATTCCTAGATCCGTTCTTGGTTGGTGCCACTTTGTAGTTTTGTGGCATAATGTCCTTGGTCCTTGTTTAATGTGTGCTGGTGCCCCACACTGGCTTAATCAGTATGATACATTTTGGTATGTTATTGATGAGCAATGGACATAGCGCACCTTGTTAACATGTTACAATGGTTTATGGTACATGGTACAATGGCTACAGGACCGGAACAAATTATAGCTGCCATGCCTTTATCAAATTGAATGGGGCAAGGGCATGCTTTTCGTTATGATCTACCAACGTTGACGTACCTATTTCAGAGCTCTTGCATCTTATCGCCTTCACAATTATCCAAATTGGTCACATGCATTGATATTTAATTGCAGCTGTACCTAAGCAGCGATAACACAGACCCAGTCTTACGATTCTTACGATACGGTCATGCTAATTGAATACCTACCTTTTTGGACTACTGTCCGGAACACATTTACTTTGACTATGATGAAAAGGGGAAAATATGTATCATTAATGCAATTTGTGTCATATTTCGTTGGTCATATAATTCCATCAGGATTCTTTCAGTGGTATGTTTCATTTTCGTGCCATTGCGACAAAGTGACTGAAACTTGAAGGTGCAATGAGTCTTAGTCGATTTAGACCTTCAGGTGACTAGTTTTTACTAAACAGCTAAAGTCATGGCTTAAACGGGTCAATGTTACCACGTGGCCCAAACTTGACACCTTGACACATAATGTTAACGATAATGTTAACCACAACTTAATCGGATCTGCTGTTGTTCATCGTCCTGTGTACATCCATTATTACCTGAGCGGGGAGGATGGGGGGGGGGGGGGTTGTACTCGGAACTTTGTTGCACCTCGAACAATTTCTCCAACAATCTTCTCCTGTGCACCTCGGACAATCTCTCCAACGACCTTTTGTTGCACCTCGAACAGCACCTCGATATGTACTCACTCAAGTATAGGAGATTAAGCGGGGACATGATTGAAATGTGCAAAATTATTAAAGGACTAGATCAGGTCAATTTGAATGACGCTCTTCAGTTTAGAGTATCACACAGGGGTCATCAATTCAGGTTAGACAAGTTGAGGTGTATGACAGTTAAGCGATAACAGGTCTTCGGTCAAAGGTTTGTTGATCAGTGGAATAGGCTGCCTGCTGATGTTGTGGGGAGTTCCTCATTGAATGTATTTAAAAGAATGGTGGACAATTTTTTTAGACAGGATAATTTTGTTTTTGAGTTCTAATTTGTGATGGATGGGTTGAGATTTATGCTAAGTAAGTGTGTACGGCACAGACCCCTTTAAGCAGGCATGGATGCAGGTTGAAAACTATTGGTAAGGCATTCAATCCACATGTGTTAAGAGCAGACTTGTGCTCGACTCAAGTTTTTTTAATCGGCTCACATTTGACTCATAGATCTTGAGATCCGATTCAACTCATGATTCACAGCAGGTTAAAATTATTTGATTCGACTCAATTCAGACTCAGAGCTACAGAGATCCGATTCAACTCACGACTCAAACAAATTTGAATCGATTCAGATCCGACTCAATGGTATCACTCATAAGCCATATGATTTGGTGTGCACTGCCCACACAATATATACATATATATATATATATATATATATACACATATAAAATATAATATATATAATATAATAATAATAATAATATATATCTATATATATATATATATATATATATATATATATTACATAGGGGAAGAGGGGGGGTCCTGAACACTAGGCATTATGCAAGAAATAGCTCTACTGCTGCTTCTGTATGGCTGAACCGGTAATTGTACTGTGTTTACTGAACACAAAAATGAACAGCTATCCATATTCAAACAGTTCCTTTCAAGGAAAATCCTCTAACCACTTGCAAAGAGCAACTTTAAAACAGATGATTATTTTATAGCGGTGTGCCGTATCCTGAACATGAAAATGTTGTTGTTCAGGATTACCTCACTGTAGCTGTTGTGGTACAAGCTATTAGTAGCACTAAAAAATGCTGGTGTAATTGTAAAAATTGGAAGTCACTTCCTTATGGTTTCCTAAAGTCAAATGCTCTTCGAAGCCTACAATGGTTCCCGTGAACTTCGCAACCTCTGTACACAAAGTATAGGTATAATTATGTGATCAGACTTTCATGTTTTGGTAGCGACAGGTCCAACATTTATGAATACCGCATCGTTTTGTTATTTATGCACTGAACATGATGTGGGAGACGACCAAAGGTAGGTGTTCAGAAAACAAAACGTGTTCAGATATCCCCCCTCTTCCCCTATATCTAATGTGAAAACAGTTATTGCAAAAATGATTTATTCGACAGACAGTTTGATGTCTACGCATCTTCATCTGTGTCCAATTAAAGAAGGGAATTAGTATTTATTTAGACGCCAACGAAGGTGCTCTAACATTGAAACATCTTGATCGGTTGAATATATTATTTTTGCTAAAACTTTGGGTATAATTGGAGATCAAGGTAAATTTTGATTCTTTGGAATTTTTATTTTGAATGCATGGTATTTTAACGTAACAAATGACGATGCGACCACTCATTTTCCCTACAAATGATAACTTTTCAGTTGGCAAAGAAATAAACAATCAAAATCTTCACTCTACAAATATAGCACATCGCGTATAATCATCCGTACCTGGTGTGTCATAGACGTGATAAAGAAGAAGTCCAACACTTCATGCACTCGATTTGATACTCTTTGACATCGAAAACCATATGTTTCTGCCTTAATTCGGTATATATTAGGTATATATCGCCTTGGGCACAGCATTGACTAGATAGGCCTCAGGCACAGCATTGACTAGATAGGCCTTGGGCACAGCTGTCCAATACATCCTCGAAGGTTTGGTATGTATATTTACTAAGAAGGGAAGTGTGTTTAGTAAGGATATGTCCTAAATTTCTGGAAGTTTAATAGGTATTCTTACTAAAGTTACCTCTACAATAGGTGGTTTTACAGCGGATTTTTGCTCCCAGGTCAAGTGGTCTCAGGAACAATATAGAGGGAGAAGACCCGTAGTTAAACTATTTTCTTCGACTGATTTATTAGATGCTTATATCTTGGGAATTTTTTATTTTCCAAATGAATGAGTCAAATTCGTTCAAATCACATAAGAAAACACCAGAAAAACAACATTTTGATAAAAAAATGTGTGCCATTTTTACACAAATCCTGTAATTGTCGATGGAAAGAATCAACCTCAATATAGGCGTCACTCACTTGTTCTCTCATAATAACCTCTCCTCTATATATATAAGTTTGAGACATTGCTTAAATTACACAGGTCAGGACTTCGAGCAATCATGCTCAAATCACCTGAACAAAACCTATATAATGCCACGCATTCCAAAATACTTGATATTTTCATCAATAAAGTTGAACATGTGTTGCTATAACAAGAACAATGCTATTTGTTCACAAAAATAAGATAATGCTTGTATTCCAGACTAAGTTTTAGGATATTACAGAAGACATATATAAACTGGTTAAAATATGTTATATCCAGTACACATTTCCTTCATATATAGGAGAAAAAAGTAATCTGCAGCCAAATTGATACCAAATGAACCAAATTACACAAATTGATACCATATGTTTAAAAAACCTTCGGATGACGTCATGCAGGCTTGAAAGAAAACTTCCATCTACCTTCTAGTAAAGGTACCTTTGTTTGTTATTTGTCACACGCGCGTCTGATATGATATCAGACGCGCAGGTGACAAATAACAAGCCAACGGAATTTTATTCAGTGCAGATGCCAATTCCAGTGCAGGACAATGTCGGTTCAATATTCTTTTTCACAATTACAACCAATTTATGTGTTGTACTCCTCGTACTAGGATTGACTCGTGCATGATACTGATTGTGGATACCAAGCTTAACATTAATAATTGTTTGTAGTTATTGTAATTGGTTTTTGGTAAATAACTTCAGTACCGGTAGGTACCCTTCATTCTTTACTCACTGGCAGATTAGAAGTTGACAATTGTATTGCTAAGCATGAATAATTATGCTGTGTTTTTACTCCCTACTTTGTGTGATGACATAATATTCACACAGATACATGCTTCATATTATTTGTTCATAACATGCATTTGAGTCACAAGACTCAAATGACTCATTGTGATTCAAATGATTGACTCATGATTCAACTCATTTATTTTTTGGAAAGATGTGATTCAACTCACGACTCAAAATATGTTTTGTGGAAAAGAATCGATTTAACTCTGGACTCATCCAAAAACGATTGATTCATGAGTCGATTCTTGATTCAACTCGAGTCCAGCACAAGTCTGGTTAAGAGGAATCAAGGGAATAGGGCTGGATAGCCAGGGTAGATAGGCATTGGTAGGTGTGTGGGATGTTGGTGGATGGTTTCTTTAGGATGTGGTGATGGCTGGGGTGGATCTTTTTACCGGGCTTATGGTATCTTCCATTTACAGACTTAACTGGATGGGCCCTTGTGGCTCTTATTAAGTCTAAACACTTTATGACAATCTCTCCAACGACCTTTTGTTGCACCTCGAACAACTTCTCCAACGACCTTTTCCTGTTGCACCTCGGACAATTTCTCCAACGATCTTCTCTTTGAATTCCACCATGATTGGCAGCATAATAGTGCTGCAGTCCCGAGCAGGTGAATGTATCGATAGCGGTCATGTCCAGAGGTGAAATAGTGCTGCAGTCCCGGATAAGTGAATATACGGGTAGCAGCCATGTTCCCATGTCCCGCGGCGTAATAGTCAGTAGGTGAATGTACCGGTAGCGGCCATGTCCTGCGGCGTAATAGCGCTGCTGTCCTGAGCAGGTGAATGTACCGGTAGCGGCCATGTACTGCGGCGTAATAGCGCTGCTGTCCTGAGCAGGTGAATGTACCGGTAGCGGTCAGAGGTATCACAGTTTCTCCTTTAAAAAGAGGCATTAACAACCAGTACGCTGTAAGTTGTGCGTACCTGAAGATGGTGGGCCCAAACTCCTCTAGCGAGCTACACCAATACTATCGTATCTTGCATCTAGAAGTGCACACTTGGCCAAACTACTGCGAGGTAGCAGGCCGGAGCTGATTCTCCCAGACTGCACAGCAGTCCAGCTCCAGGTGGAGCATCCCGGGCATTCTGCTACTCCGTTTCCGGGCGCGATGCTCCTCAGAGTATGCAGCTAGTGAGGTGATCGTGCGTGCGAAAGACTATGATTTTGCCTACACTTCGGAGCCCTCTCCAGAATGGTGGCCAGCTGTGGAACATATAACCTGGATTGAAATTACCTCTTCCAGTCCAATCTAGAGCCGTGAGGGCAATTCCATGTATAATCGAAATTCACTTACAACTAGAACCACAATCCACATCCAATTCTTTTGGAAAAACGATTTGGCACCGGAAGCAAAGTAGTGAGCCATGCTCTACCATGGCTCACTGACCGCAAAGTAGTGAGTAGTGTAGTAGTAGACCGCAAAGTAGTGAGCCATGCTCTACCCACCGGCCGACCCATGTGCAGTGATATAGGTTCCGGATTAGTTATAGCTCATCTAAAATATATAAAACCGAAAGTTTTGTCTTAATTTTATTAAATGCAATGCAATCAGAGGTCCATATGGATACTTAAATCCATTTTGTGCGCTAGCCGGCTGCCTAAAGCAAACCCCTGCCAACTATCCCATGCCCCCCCCCCTCCCCCTTGGCGGGTACAGGTCCGGCTATCCCGGTTGGCTTGTTGACCCCACCGGCCGACCCATGCCTCCCTGGCGGGTAGGGTCCCGACTACCCCGGTTGGCTGGTTGACTCCACCCTATCCCGGTTGGCTGGTTGGCTGGTTGACCCCACCGGCCGACCCATGCCTCCCTGGCGGGTAGGGTCCCGACTACCCCGGTTGGCTGGTTGACTCCACCCTATCCCGGTTGGCTGGTTGGCTGGATGGTTGGCTGGTTGACCCCACCGGCCGACCCGCGCCGCTCGGCCGACACAGTCCGCCAGCCAGCTTTTGTGGCGGGCAGCTTTCGCCGGCGCCGTATCTGATGGCTGCCGTGTGCTGCTCCGACCGCTTCTTTGGCGCAGTAAAAAGTGGTCTTGCGCGACAGCGCGCGGTCGGGCCACGGCACCCGCATCCAGGTCAGCGCTGGTGTCCCGGTACCCACTCCTAAGTCAGCGCTGGTGTCCCGGCACCCACTCCTAAGTCAGCGCTGATGTCCCGGCACCCACTCCTAAGTCAGTGCTGGTGTCCCGGCACCCACTCCTAAGTCAGCGCTGGTGTCCCGGCACCCGCTCCTAAGTCAGTGCTGGTGTCCCGGCACCCACTCCTAAGTCAGCGCTGGTGTCCCGGCACCCGCTCCTAAGTCAGTGCTGGTGTCCCGGCACCCACTTCCAGGTCAGCACTGGTGTCCCGGCACCCACTCCTAAGTCAGCGCTGGTGTCCCGGCACCCACTCCTAAGTCAGCGCTGGTGTCCCGGCACCCACTCCTAAGTCAGCGCTGGTGTCCCGGCACCCACTCCTAAGTCAGCGCTGGTGTCCCGGCACCCGCTCCTAAGTCAGCGCTGGTGTCCCGGCACCCACTCCTAAGTCAGTGCTGGTGTCTCGGCACCCACTCCTAAGTCAGCGCTGGTGTCCCGGCACCCGCTCCTAAGTCAGTGCTGGTGTCCCGGCACCCACTTCCAGGTCAGCACTGGTGTCCCGGCACCCACTCCTAAGTCAGCGCTGGTGTCCCGGCACCCACTCCTAAGTCAGCGCTGGTGTCCCGGCACCCACTCCTAAGTCAGCGCTGGTGTCCCGGCACCCACTCCTAAGTCAGCACTGGTGTCGCGGCACTCACTCCTAAGTAAGCACTGGTGTCCCGGCACCTACCACAGTTTCTTTTTCTACTGATGATCGACAGGGAACTACAGGTTCTACTCGTACGTTTTGGCTGGCAATCTGGCAATGTCGGACATCTGAACGTTTGGTAATTTTCACAAAGGATTCGTAGGGGACGAGTGATCTAGGGGTTAGATGCTCGTCTCACAATCGAAAGATTGTGGGTTCGAATCTCACCTGTCGCTACTCTTCGCCCGCGACCAATCGGCGTGAGAGATTGGCGACGCTATATGACTCAACGGTCGACGTGTCGTAAAAACCAATAACCAACCAACAAAGGATTCGTATGATTCAAGACGAAGGTTGGTAGTTTATCCTCATAATATTTTGCACAGGCTACCTTAAGTTGTAAATTTACTCGCACAGAGTCAATAGACTATGGAGACTATGGACTATGGAGACGTTTCCACACATCGTGTACCTTTTCGTTGCACGTGTGTTTGCATAGCAAGACAAGTTAGAACATATCTTGCTTCAGGAAGATCAAAGGAGTGGTTCTTCCTGATGTATTTGCAGGGTCCAGAACTGTGGTGCTAGTTTATAGCAGGACCCAGCATTGCAATCTTCGTCTCTGTGATGCTTCCGTATTCAAGGCCTAGGTTTCATTCCGTCGGAGTTTTTTTTTTCTCTATTGAAGACCTCAACGACATTTTAGTGAAAGATTGTTTTGTATCCGGGATCCACTTACAACCTACGGACATGTCTGGTCTCGATCAAGATCCCTTCAGCACGGCAGTCCGGCTTCACTGACCATTGGCAGTCTTGTGAGGTCGCATTGACAGCGACCAGTGTCAGTGACTAATGGTCATTGGTCAGTGACCAGCGCTGACCAATGGTCAGGTGTCAGAGTAAATGCCGGTGATGTAGCGACTGATGTCGCACTCGCCACGCGGCTGGCGCTGCCGGAGACGGTGCTGCAGCAGTTGTGTCTCAACGGCCACCGGAGCCGAGTGATCGGTGCCGGCCCATCCGACCGGCGGCGACTGCGAGCTCTGCTGGGGTACACGGCGCACGGGGTGATCCAATGCCTGCAGGCGCCGACCGCCCGCTGGGTTGTGATTGGTGGGTCGGCGCAAGCTACCGTGTTCAGGGCGATCCGTCTTGACACGGAGTGCGGGGCACCAGTCTGTGTTTGATTAATTTAATGGCGACAAGGCCAATTCATTTGGGACGATCCGGATGTCTGGAGCCGAGTTGGAGCTGCTAGCTGTGCGCTCTGTCCAGTGCGGTTCTGCTGATCTGTGCACGTGGCACCCGCCCGCGGCACGCCACGGATGGGTTAATGACGCACGGGCCGCGCTGGACCGCTGTGCAGGTCCGGCTGCACCCGCTGAGGTTGCGCACGGACTGGCTGCGGCACTGCGAGCGGCGGCGTCGGGCGGCGCCTCGCTGCATAAACAGCGCGCATCATTGTTGTGCGGCGGCTTGTCGCCAGCTGTCGACCGGCCGTCGCCCGCGGCGGCCGGCAGCCACGATTGAAATAGCCGGCCGGCGCCGCGCCGACCCTGATGCACGCCGGCTGACGCGTCGTGCACTGTTGGCGCACGGCTCCCGCCGGCTGGGGGACGGGACGAGGGGGAGGGCAGGTGGTGGCAACGGCGTGACGAGGCTGGGCACTGGGCACTGGATTCTGGATACTGGATACTGGATATCTGCTGTGGTGACGCCTTGCTAGCCTTGCTGTAGTGACGGGACAGTGACGGACGACCGGTCGTGTCCTGCTGGGCTGTGGTGGTAGGGTGGGGTGACGGACGACCGGTCGTGTCCTGCTGGGCTGTGGTGGTAGGATGGGTGACGGACGACCGGTCGTGTTCTGCTGGCCGGAAGCGTGGTCCCTCCCGTCAGAGCGGCTGTGGTCTGTTATGGACTGCATGCGAAGTCGATAAGTGAGTCACTCCTGTCGTGGTGCAGGCGGCCCCGCTCCGATCCTGGTGCAGATCACTCGCGCGGATGGCTTCCATTGCCAGTGCCCTGCTCTGTTTACAGTTCACTATCGCCGCCGAGGTCGTCGGCGCACTCAGTTCAGGCCTGTTCCCTCTACCGTGACCGGATAGACGGACAGTGCTCGGCGTCGCCTCCATCCTCACCATGCACATCCTCACCATATACGTCCTCATCATATGCATCTTCATCACACATCTTCACCCTATATGTCTTCACCATACACGTCCACATTATTTCCATTCTCATTTTGTACATCGTGCTATTTACGCCCTTCCTCCGCCCTTCCTACCTTGACTCTCACCACCTGTATCTGCACCCCAACTATCTCCACCACCTCCATCCACACAATCTCCACACGCGTTACCTCCACCACCTCCACATGCATCAACTCCACCATATCTGTCGTCGCCGTCTCCGCCCTCACCATCTATGCGGTGCCAGCCGTCGACGACGACGGGACAGTGCTCTGTGTCGCCGTGCCCTGGGCAGTGCGGCCGGCCCGGCTGCCGGTCCCGGCTGGCCACTGTCTGTCGGCGGAGGGCGGCTGCCGTGGCAGAGATGACGACACCCACCCCTGGCGTCCGTATTGTCGGTCACGTGAGTGGCCGCCGGCTGGCTGCGGTACCGTAGTGAGATAGTGAGTGAACCTGATCGGCGTGGTCATGCGGAAGGTGGTCGCCCGACGGACATTCGGTGGGTCCCTTTTACAGACCACGTGCATTCGTTCAAGTTACTAATGTCGGCGATGCCTTGAAATCTACCATGTAAACCAGGCCGCTTTCGAACACCGAAAGCCGCCCAGAAATTAAACAATATCCAAAACTAAACGAGAAAATGTACTCAGGGACCTCAGCACCGACCCGCCTCCACCATAGAGCCACCAACGAGAGCAAGCATCGCACCTTGAACAAATATTCCCACTGCCGATGTTATCTACATGTGGGGCTCTTTCTGCTGCGTTGTGTTTCTTAAGCTGGCCTCGTGTCACAAATGATTCTAAGTTCCACGTGATATCGGGTCATTTGTTGGAATAGCCGCGCTAGTTTTTGTTAACAGCCCATTCCGCCGCGGCTCGGACGGCATTCTCGTGACAACCTGGCGAGCCGAAATGGCTGTTTGTGTTGCTGATGAAGATTATTGTTTGGTTTGCTTCCGAATGCCATGTCAGCCACACGCTCTAGCTAATTACGCTGGCCACCGCAACGCCCATTAACGCCGGAACGTTCGTCAAGCCCGTGGTGGTGCGTGGGCGGTGTGTTGCGTGTCGCAAACCGGCGGCTGAGGCTGAGCGGACACACCGCTGTCATTGGATACACAGAGCGGCAGGCTCACCGCGGACTCCGCTGCAGCGTTAAAATATTGTTTTTTTTCGTCAGGTGTGACATGTCGAATCGAGTACAGTAGGGTGCCTCATCTTGCCACGGAAGGATGTCGTTCAAAATATCGTCTAAGTCCTTCAAGCGAAATTTTGAACTAATAGCGTACTCATACGCGGTTGCTTTTTATTTGGGAGATGTCTAATATACGAATACATATGTTAGTGATAATGATGACAAATACCATCTATGAAGAAATGATATTGAATAACAGACCACATCGTAGGTCTGTATATCAGTAAATGCATCTGGTAGCACCGGGAATTGTGTTACGAGATGTTTGAGTATCACAATCCGTGTTGGGGAGCATAAGCATAATACTTATGCACGAGCATATTTAGAAGCGAGGCATGGAAGCTTCATAAACACATCAAGAAACGTGTTATCGATACTTTTGGGGAAGGATGTCTTGTAGGGTGGGTCATACTTTTTTTGTAAATCAATTGCGAGGGGTCTTCAAATAATGTAGTTTGGTGTGTAGAACACAAATCTGACTTTAATTTGTAATTCTGATAACCCTAACCTACATCAATTTGCAGTTGAATATTGTAAAATTTGGGGATTGTCTTGCTATTTTTCCCGCATGAATTGAATTTGATTTATTGTCCCATCTAGCTCAGCAATAGTCATAATATGGGTCTTTTGAGGAGGTTTATCGAGTGAAAATCGAAATGTAAATGACTTAGCCTCTTTAATTTTTTAATTGACACTGGCGACGCTCTCAGGCGCATACATTTTTGGCGAACAAATTATAAGTGGTGCGGGGATATTTGTGGCGCAATATACAAGTGAAGTCTCTACGCGTCGCTCTGTGTGGTATGTGGTTTGGGGAGGAGTCCAGTCAAACATTTTGTTTCAGGAGGGAAAGTATGTAATAAGTGCGAATTGCATTAACATTTTATGATATATTATGTTGAGTTATCAATTAGTTAAATAAATGTTTCAAGTCAGAACAAGGAAGACATCAAGTTCTCATCTGAGTAATATTTTTGGCAATGGGTGGAAGCTGTTCGTGTCTGAACCGCCAACTGGGAGGGATATCCTGGGGTATGGCATCTACTTGAGGAAGACACTTGAGGATGAAGATGACAGGAGAACTACCCAGTGGATCAGGTTGTGAGTGACATCTACCTGGTTTGATTTGTCAGTGGGGAAAAGCTAATGCTCTTTTCAGGCCACCTGTATGAATGAAAATGTGATCATCATGTCCAAGCTCATTGAGGTCTGAAATTCGGCAGTGCAGTGTTCTCGTGGGAAGGGGAAACTTGATGCCAAAGAGAGGTCCGTAGTCAAGTTAGACATGGTATTTGATATTTTGACTTGCAAGTGTCAATTTATCAGTTGTGTCATCCAATCCCACATTAACTGCTCCTGTAGTAGAGAGAACAGTTTCCTGTGAGAGATCTTGGCTTCATGAAGGGGCAAAAAGAGAAGGCTGGAGGTAAAGGATCACACCAAATGGGAAGCCCTGATCTGTCAGGGCTGGGATCTGGGATTGCAGAGAAGTGGTGCTGAGAGTGGCTTTGCCCCTGAAGTTGGGCTCTTCCCTGAAATTTCCCGTGAGCCTGCAGCGAAGGTACAAAACAACTGTGATGAGATTCCAATCCTACATCCTCATTAATGGGCGGATTGATCTGACCGGTGTGGTGATGGATTTGATGGAAGCTGAGGGCAGTGACCAATCTTTTCCTGCACAGATCAGAGGAGAACACTACGATGTTGCTAGTGAACCTGGCAGCTATTATCTGCTCTACTCTACCTCAGAGAAAGGAACTAAAGAGGAGTCACATGCTGAGTAGATTGCCAATGTCCTGTTTTCCTGCTTGAAAGACAGGTTTTTTTTTATAAGACCGTGTGGGCCATTGGAGGAGACTCAACAAATGTGAACACTGGTGTGAATGCTGAAGTAATGCGGAAGCTGGAGCTGCATCTGGGGAGAAAGCTGATCTGGTTGGTGTGCAGCCTGCACACTGTTGAACTTCCCTTGCGTCATCTCGTTGTTGACCTTGATGCCCATTCTCTGTCAAACAACACATTTTCCGAGCCAATAGGAAAGCTCCTTGATTCTACTACATACTTGGATATCAATCCAAACTTCCCCGGATCTCTGCTGGCCCTTCACTGATCAAGCTGCCTAACAAGGTTCAAGATCTCTCAACTGATCAACGCTATGGCTCTAAGATTGCCTGCAGTCAGGGATAGAGTGCTTCCTGCACGATTGGCCTGTTGAAGATTGGACCAGTGAACCACAGCCGTTGGTTCATTACAACGAGTAGACTTCTCAGGCTCTGGGTGTCAAAGCACGGACTTAAAGGAAAGAACTTGAAGAATCTGCAAATTGTGCAATTCATCATTGGACTACACTATCCATGTTGGTTCACTGTGAACGTCAATCACTCCTGGGTCGAAGGGCCTAGATACATCATGTTTCAGCTGGACTGCCTCAAGTCCCAAGAGAAGGAGGTGCTGGACCTTATGATGCCGACTGCGAGAGTATCTGCTTGGCATGCCCACAGTGAAGCCATAATCCAAACACTGCTGCGCTTAGAATCAAAAGAGAGGATTGAGGGCGTGGAGAGAGTCGCCATCAGGGGAGAAGAGGACCCAGACACTCAGCTGAGCGACCTCTATGTCAGAACCAGAAGGGCACCTGACAGCAATGGTGATGCTTTCAGCATTGTCGACTTGATCAGCCGGTCAGATTTTGTGTCAGAGCCACTTCTTATCCGCTCCCTAAGCGACTCAGAGATGAAGAACTTCATCAACACCCCCATGGAGGTGCTCAGCTGGCCTTGCCACAAACGACTTATTGAGAGTTGTTAATATGGTCAATGATGCTCCTGCTAAGTAATTCGCACATGAAGAGTGGTATGTAGGGATCAGGGCTCGGGAGACCAGCAGGAGGCTGATGTTCAAGAATGAGTCAATGCAGGACTTGTGCATCCTGGCAGAGTTCAGTAAGTCACGAATTGTGCCTTGTAACTGTATCTAGTGATATGCATGCAGTTCACCTGTTAATAAATATGTAAACTTTATTTGACTTTGTCCATATACATAATTTCCCTTATATCTTTTAATAACTTAAAAATGGCCTCCAAATGGCAAAATTTGCTATTTAAAACGACATGATTGATGTAGGTTAGAGTTATCCTATAAAAAACTCACATTTGAATTCCTTATGAAAAACTACATCATTTAGACACCCCTCATCTTAAAATTTCCTTCAAATTCATTTTGGCACCGGAGTATGGCCCGCCCTAATGTCTGGTAAGTGTTAAGAAAGTGGTGCATTCCACCGTATTCCACCAATAATTTATCACTGCGTCGCTGGCGCCTGCGGGCCTGAGATCGAGGCGTGCTGGACCGATGCGGTGGCCGGTATCGACACATGGCTGCCGTACGATTGGAACTGAGTCCCAAGTTCAGTAAGGTCGCCAGCAGCACGTTGTAAGTAGCTCGTGCGCAGTCAACGTCGGCGGGTGAACTTCGGCCATTTTCGGGAGGCGCAGCATCTCCTGTGCTCTGCCGCCCATGCACATACTCGTGTGCGTGGGGGATGAGCAGAGATCAGACAGTTAGGTGGCACCCCTCACGTGTTGCCTGTGTAGTGTGTAGTATGCCATTGCCAGGCGGTTAGGTGGCGCCCCCTCACGTGTCGCTTGTGTAGTGTGTAATGTGCCATTGCCAGGTGGTTAGGTGGCGCCCCTCACGTGTCGCTTGTGTAGTGTGTAATGTGCCATTGCCAGGTGGTTAGGTGGCACCCCTCACGTGTTGCCTGTGTAGTGTGCAGTTTGCCAGGCGGTTAGGTGGCGCCCCTCACGTGTCGCTTGTGTAGTGTGTAATGTGCCATTGCCAGGTGGTTAGGTGGCGCCCCTCACGTGTCGCCTGTGTAGTGTGCAGTGTGCCATTGCCAGGTGGTTAGGTGGCGCCCCTCACGTGTCGCCTGTGTAGTGTGTAGTGTGCCATTGCCAGGCGGTTAGGTGGCGCCCCTCACGTGTCGCCTGTGTAGTGTGTAGTGTGCCATTGCCAGGTGGTTAGGTGGCGCCCCCTCACGTGTCGCCTGTGTAGTGTGCAGTGTGACATTGCCAGGTGGTTAGGTGGCGCCCCCTCACGTGTCGCCTGTGTAGTGTGTAATGTGCCATTGCCAGGTGGTTAGGTGGCACCCCTCACGTGTCGCCTGTGTAGTGTGTAGTATGCCATTGCCAGGCGGTTAGGTGGCGCCCCTCACGTGTCGCCTGTGTAGTGTGCAGTGTGCCATTGCCAGGTGGTTAGGTGGCGCCCCTCACGTGTCGCTTGTGTAGTGTGTAATGTGCCATTGCCAGGTGGTTAGGTGGCGCCCCTCACGTGTCGCCTGTGTAGTGTGCAGTGTGCCATTGCCAGGTGGTTAGGTGGCGCCCCTCACGTGTCGCCTGTGTAGTGTGTAGTGTGCCATTGCCAGGCGGTTAGGTGGCGCCCCTCACGTGTCGCCTGTGTAGTGTGTAGTGTGCCATTGCCAGGTGGTTAGGTGGCGCCCCCTCACGTGTCGCCTGTGTAGTGTGCAGTGTGACATTGCCAGGTGGTTAGGTGGCGCCCCCTCACGTGTCGCCTGTGTAGTGTGTAATGTGCCATTGCCAGGTGGTTAGGTGGCACCCCTCACGTGTCGCCTGTGTAGTGTGTAGTATGCCATTGCCAGGCGGTTAGGTGGCGCCCCTCACGTGTCGCCTGTGTAGTGTGCAGTGTGCCATTGCCAGGTGGTTAGGTGGCGCCCCTCACGTGTCGCTTGTGTAGTGTGTAATGTGCCATTGCCAGGTGGTTAGGTGGCGCCCCTCACGTGTCGCTTGTGTAGTGTGTAATGTGCCATTGCCAGGTGGTTAGGTGGCACCCCTCACGTGTTGCCTGTGTAGTGTGCAGTTTGCCAGGCGGTTAGGTGGCGCCCCTCACGTGTCGCTTGTGTAGTGTGTAATGTGCCATTGCCAGGTGGTTAGGTGGCACCCCTCACGTGTTGCCTGTGTAGTGTGCAGTTTGCCAGGCGGTTAGGTGGCGCCCCTCACGTGTCGCTTGTGTAGTGTGTAATGTGCCATTGCCAGGTGGTTAGGTGGCACCCCTCACGTGTTGCCTGTGTAGTGTGCAGTTTGCCAGGCGGTTAGGTGGCGCCCCTCACGTGTCGCTTGTGTAGTGTGTAATGTGCCATTGTCAGGTGGTTAGGTGGCGCCCCTCACGTGTCGCCTGTGTAGTGTGCAGTGTGCCATTGCCAGGTGGTTAGGTGGCGCCCCTCACGTGTCGCTTGTGTAGTGTGTAATGTGCCATTGCCAGGTGGTTAGGTGGCGCCCCTCACGTGTCGCTTGTGTAGTGTGTAATGTGCCATTGCCAGGTGGTTAGGTGGCACCCCTCACGTGTTGCCTGTGTAGTGTGCAGTTTGCCAGGCGGTTAGGTGGCGCCCCTCACGTGTCGCTTGTGTAGTGTGTAATGTGCCATTGTCAGGTGGTTAGGTGGCACCCCTCACGTGTCGCCTGTGTAGTGTGTAGTATGCCATTGCCAGGCGGTTAGGTGGCGCCCCTCACGTGTCGCCTGTGTAGTGTGCATGTGCCATTGCCACCACCTGCCGTCCTACCGTCGAGGTCAGCTTACGGTGTGCGGCGTTGACGGCCGACGCATTTTCCTCGGACTCGGGAGGCGTCTGGGCTCCCGTCAGGCTCGCCGGCTCAAGTTCCTCGACCAGGTCCCAGGGGAGATGCCGCCATTGAATAGCAGTATTGGCCTTTCGCTAGATTAACGCTGTCCATCCGGCGTTCGTGTGTGGGATCATGGAGACAGCCGGAATTGAGTAGTTCTGTTTGTGTGCGGGATCCTGGAGACAGCCGGAATTGAGTAGTTCTGTCTGTATGCGGGATCATGGAGACGGCCAGCATTGGGTAGTTCCGTTCGTGTGATGGGTCTCCGGGGCACGACTGAGCCTGTGGCACCGCGGCACACGTCTCGTCACCAGACCAGAGAGATCGGGCAGACCACGCTGCATGTACGGTCCGCGACGGGGACAGGACAAGGAACAAACAAGACTGTGGCACACGTCTCGTCACCAGACCAGAGAGATCGGACAGACCACGCTGCATGTACGGTCCGCGACGGGGACAGGACAAGGAACAAACAAGACTGTGGCACACGTCTCGTCACCAGACCAGAGAGATCGGGCAGACCACGCTGCATGTACGGTCCGCGACGGGGACAGGACAATGAACAAACAAGACTGTGGCACACGTCTCGTCACCAGACCAGAGAGATCGGGCAGACCACGCTGCATGTACGGTCCGCGACGGGGACAGGACAATGAACAAACAAGACTGTGGCACACGTCTCGTCACCAGACCAGAGAGATCGGGCAGACCACGCTGCATGTACGGTCCGCGACGGGGACAGGACAAGGAACAAACAAGACTGTGGCACACGTCTCGTCACCAGACCAGAGAGATCGGGCAGACCACGCTGCATGTACGGTCCGCGACGGGGACAGGACAATGCACAAACAAGACTGTGGCACACGTCTCGTCACCAGACCAGAGAGATCGGGCAGACCACGCTGCATGTACGGTCCGCGACGGGGACAGGACAAGGAACAAACAAGACTGTGGCACACGTCTCGTCACCAGACCAGAGAGATCGGGCAGACCACGCTGCATGTACGGTCCGCGACGGGGACAGGACAAGGAACAAACAAGACTGTGGCACACGTCTCGTCACCAGACCAGAGAGATCGGGCAGACCACGCTGCATGTACGGTCCGCGACGGGGACAGGACAAGGAACAAACAAGACTGTGGCACACGTCTCGTCACCAGACCAGAGAGATCGGGCAGACCACGCTGCATGTACGGTCCGCGACGGGGACAGGACAAGGAACAAACAAGACTGTGGCACACGTCTCGTCACCAGACCAGAGAGATCGGGCAGACCACGCTGCATGTACGGTCCGCGACGGGGACAGGACAATGAACAAACAAGACTGTGGCACACGTCTCGTCACCAGACCAGAGAGATCAGACAGGCGGCGCTGCATGTACGATCCGCGATGGGGACAGGACAAGAAACATGGAAGACGCCGCAGTGTCTACAACTGTGTATGTCATACCCTATGAATTTAGCTGTAAGCTATCTACAAGCTTCTTTATGACCCCTCAAAGATTCAAGTGTTACCTTGATACAATTTGTGCGAACTCTGTCAGCTGTCATGTTATAAGCCTGGCTGGACACGACAAGCAGACGATGTGGCATTTAATTTATTTACTGTTTCTATTTCTATTTCTATTTCTAATGGAATGCCGTAGTTATGACGCGGGCATGCCTGTGTGTCAATGCATGGCATAGCAAATGGAAAACGATTACGAAAGCACATGTGCAACCTACTCCAAACAACACGGTAATAACGTACTACACCGGTCACGCCTCCAGAGATTATGTCATAGCTCAGGCACCTGACATGACCAGATTATTTTTGTACTGAAGGATTCGAATGTAGTGACCAATCAGTGATGCTATTCGGCGATGCGATCCAGTGAACCGTCTTACCATGGTCGCGGTAATACCGCCGGGAAGTGAGGAAGGAGGAGCGGGTGACATCCACCTCCTGGTATCAAGCCTGTTCTTAAGCGTTGTATTATCACGTAGCTCTCGTATTCATGCTCGTCGTCACTGTTGTTCCTGCAGCAATTCATATTTACTTGCGTCTTCCATGATTGTTTTTGTCAGAGGTGGATCGATAAATTTTAACAGGGGGCACTCGTCCAGGAGCGTTAGCCCCCTTCCCGGGGGGGCGCCGATTTATCTCTGAGGCCACCTTACTCTGAGACCTCACGGAGTCCCCGCGACTGTATGTTACAGCTTACCTTGGCCAGTCGTCAGAGCCTCCTCCCCCTCTCCTCAGACGAGAGCCCCTGCCGTCATCCATTTGGATCCCCGCTGCTTCATGTCAGAGTCCCTGTCCCTCCTCCCACGTAGAGCCACTGTCCACGTAAGAGCCCCTGTCCTCGTCAGAGCCCCTGTGACCGCCAGAGCTCCTGCCATATCTCAGAGCTGGTGGCCACTTCAGAGCCCCGTCTGGCCGTCGGTGTCGGCCCGGCCCCGCGCGGCGGTGACGCTCCAGCACCACCGCACCGGGCCAGGCCGGGCGACGCGCGCGTGTCGTCACAGTGTGAGGCCAGTGGTGTCCGTCGTGTCGCCGCAGTGTGAGGCCAGTGATGTCCGTCGTGTCGCCGCAGTGTGAGGCCAGTGGTGTCCGTCGTGTCGCCGCAGTGTGAGGCCAGTGATGTCCGTCGTGTCGTCACAGTGTGAGGCCAGTGATGTCCGTCGTGTCGCCGCAGTGTGAGGCCAGTGATGTCCGTCGTGTCGTCACAGTGTGAGGCCAGTGGTGTCCGTCGTGTCGCCGCAGTGTGAGGCCAGTGGTGTCCGTCGTGTCGCCGCAGTGTGAGGCCAGTGGTGTCCGTCGTGTCGCCGCAGTGTGAGGCCAGTGATGTCCGTCGTGTCGCCACAGTGTGAGGCCAGTGATGTCCGTCGTGTCGCCGCAGTGTGAGGCCAGTGGTGTCCGTCGTGTCGCCGCAGTGTGAGGCCAGTGATGTCCGTCGTGTCGCCGCAGTGTGAGGCCAGTGATGTCCGTCGTGTCGCCGCAGTGTGAGGCCAGTGATGTCCGTCGTGTTGCCGCAGTGTGAGGCCAGTGATGTCCGTCGTGTCGCCGCAGTGTGAGGCCAGTGGTGTCCGTCGTGTCGCCGCAGTGTGAGGCCAGTGGTGTCCGTCGTGTCGCCGCAGTGTGAGGCCAGTGATGTCCGTCGTGTCGCCGCAGTGTGAGGCCAGTGGTGTCCGTCGTGTCGCCGCAGTGTGAGGCCAGTGATGTCCGTCGTGTCGCCGCAGTGTAAGGCCAGTGATGTCCGTCGTGTCGCCGCAGTGTGAGGCCAGTGATGTCCGTCGTGTCGCCGCAGTGTGAGGCCAGTGATGTCCGTCGTGTCGCCGCAGTGTGAGGCCAGTGATGTCCGTCGTGTCGCCGCAGTGTGAGGCCAGTGATGTCCGTCGTGTCGCCGCAGTGTGAGGCTAGTGGTGTCCGTCGTGTCGCCGCAGTGTGAGGCCAGTGATGTCCGTCGTGTCGCCGCAGTGTGAGGCCAGTGATGTCCGTCGTGTCGCCGCAGTGTGAGGCCAGTGATGTCCGTCGTGTCGCCGCAGTGTGAGGCCAGTGGTGTCCGTCGTGTCGCCGCAGTGTGAGACCAGTGATGTCCGTCGTGTCGCCACAGTGTGAGGCCAGTGATGTCCGTCGTGTCGCCGCAGTGTGAGGCCAGTGGTGTCCGTCGTGTCGCCGCAGTGTGAGGCCAGTGATGTCCGTCGTGTCGCCACAGTGTGAGGCCAGTGATGTCCGTCGTGTCGCCACAGTGTGAGGCCAGTGATGTCCGTCGTGTCGCCGCAGTGTGAGGCCAGTGATGTCCGTCGTGTCGCCGCAGTGTGAGGCCAGTGATATCCGTCGTGTCGCCACAGTGTGAGGCCAGTGATGTCCGTCGTGTCGCCGCAGTGTGAGGCCAGTGGTGTCCGTCGTGTCGCCGCAGTGTGAGGCCAGTGATGTCCGTCGTGTCGCCACAGTGTGAGGCCAGTGATGTCCGTCGTGTCGCCGCAGTGTGAGGCCAGTGGTGTCCGTCGTGTCGCCACAGTGTGAGGCCAGTGATGTCCGTCGTGTCGCCGCAGTGTGAGGCCAGTGGTGTCCGTCGTGTCGCCGCAGTGTGAGGCCAGTGGTGTCCGTCGTGTCGCCGCAGTGTGAGGCCAGTGGTGTCCGTCGTGTCGGCGCAGTGTGAGGCCAGTGGTGTCCGTCGTGTCGCCGCAGTGTGAGGCCAGTGGTGTCCGTCGTGTCGGCGCAGTGTGAGGCCAGTGATGTCCGTCGTGTCGCCGCAGTGTGAGGCCAGTGGTGTCCGTCGTGTCGCCACAGTGAGGCCAGTGATGTCCGTCGTGTCGCCGCAGTGTGAGGCCAGTGGTGTCCGTCGTGTCGCCGCAGTGTGAGGCCAGTGATGTCCGTCGTGTCGCCGCAGTGTGAGGCCAGTGGTGTCCGTCGTGTCGCCGCAGTGTGAGGCCAGTGATGTCCGTCGTGTCGCCACAGTGTGAGGCCAGTGATGTCCGTCGTGTCGCCGCAGTGTGAGGCCAGTGGTGTCCGTCGTGTCGCCGCAGCGTGAGGCCAGTGATGTCCGTCGTGTCGCCGCAGTGTGAGGCCAGTGATGTCCGTCGTGTCGCCGCAGTGTGAGGCCAGTGGTGTCTGTCGTGTCGCCACAGTGTGAGGCCAGTGATGTCCGTCGTGTCGCCGCAGTGTGAGGCCAGTGGTGTCCGTCGTGTCGCCGCAGTGTGAGGCCAGTGGTGTCCGTCGTGTCGCCGCAGTGTGAGGCCAGTGGTGTCCGTCGTGTCGCCGCAGTGTGAGGCCAGTGGTGTCCGTCGTGTCGGCGCAGTGTGAGGCCAGTGATGTCCGTCGTGTCGCCGCAGTGAGGCCAGTGGTGTCCGTCGTGTCGCCACAGTGAGGCCAGTGATGTCCGTCGTGTCGCCGCAGTGTGAGGCCAGTGGTGTCCGTCGTGTCGCCGCAGTGTGAGGCCAGTGATGTCTGTCGTGTCGCCGCAGTGTGAGGCCAGTGGTGTCCGTCGTGTCGCCACAGTGAGGCCAGTGGTGTCCGTCGTGTCGCCACAGTGTGAGGCCAGTGGTGTCCGTCGTGTCGCCACAGTGAGGCCAGTGATGTCCGTCGTGTCGCCGCAGTGTGAGGCCAGTGATGTCCGTCGTGTCGCCGCAGTGTGAGGCCAGTGGTGTCCGTCGTGTCGCCGCAGTGTGAGACCAGTGATGTCCGTCGTGTCGCCACAGTGTGAGGCCAGTGATGTCCGTCGTGTCGCCGCAGTGTGAGGCCAGTGGTGTCCGTCGTGTCGCCGCAGTGTGAGGCCAGTGATGTCCGTCGTGTCGCCACAGTGTGAGGCCAGTGATGTCCGTCGTGTCGCCACAGTGTGAGGCCAGTGATGTCCGTCGTGTCGCCGCAGTGTGAGGCCAGTGATATCCGTCGTGTCGCCACAGTGTGAGGCCAGTGATGTCCGTCGTGTCGCCACAGTGTGAGGCCAGTGGTGTCCGTCGTGTCGCCGCAGTGTGAGGCCAGTGGTGCCCGTCGTGTCGCCGCAGTGTGAGGCCAGTGATGTCCGTCGTGTCGCCGCAGTGTGAGGCCAGTGATGTCCGTCGTGTCGCCGCAGTGTGAGGCCAGTGGTGTCCGTCGTGTCGCCGCAGTGTGAGACCAGTGATGTCCGTCGTGTCGCCACAGTGTGAGGCCAGTGATGTCCGTCGTGTCGCCGCAGTGTGAGGCCAGTGGTGTCCGTCGTGTCGCCGCAGTGTGAGGCCAGTGATGTCCGTCGTGTCGCCACAGTGTGAGGCCAGTGATGTCCGTCGTGTCGCCACAGTGTGAGGCCAGTGATGTCCGTCGTGTCGCCACAGTGTGAGGCCAGTGATGTCCGTCGTGTCGCCGCAGTGTGAGGCCAGTGATATCCGTCGTGTCGCCACAGTGTGAGGCCAGTGATGTCCGTCGTGTCGCCGCAGTGTGAGGCCAGTGGTGTCCGTCGTGTCGCCGCAGTGTGAGGCCAGTGATGTCCGTCGTGTCGCCACAGTGTGAGGCCAGTGATGTCCGTCGTGTCGCCACAGTGTGAGGCCAGTGATGTCCGTCGTGTCGCCGCAGTGTGAGGCCAGTGGTGTCCGTCGTGTCGCCGCAGTGTGAGGCCAGTGGTGTCCGTCGTGTCGCCGCAGTGTGAGGCCAGTGGTGTCCGTCGTGTCGGCGCAGTGTGAGGCCAGTGATGTCCGTCGTGTCGCCGCAGTGTGAGGCCAGTGGTGTCCGTCGTGTCGCCACAGTGAGGCCAGTGATGTCCGTCGTGTCGCCGCAGTGTGAGGCCAGTGGTGTCCGTCGTGTCGCCGCAGTGTGAGGCTAGTGATGTCCGTCGTGTCGCCGCAGTGTGAGGCCAGTGGTGTCCGTCGTGTCGCCACAGTGTGAGGCCAGTGATGTCCGTCGTGTCGCCGCAGTGTGAGGCCAGTGGTGTCCGTCGTGTCGCCACAGTGTGGGGCCAGTGGTGTCCGTCGAATCGCGTTTGGATGGCGGCTGCGTGACGGCCCCCGAGGATGCGCGTGGTGCCGCGGACAGTGCACTGTCGTACCACTACTGCAGTGGTGGTGCGGCGCGGAGGCCAGGCCAGCCACCAACCGATGGCCCGGCCTCCAGCTACGGCTGCTGTTACTGGCACACTGATCAAGACTGGCCTGGCATCACCACGACGGTGGTAGTTTTCGAGCTGAGGACGTGTCGCTGGATAGATGCAGCGTTGTGGGCAGTGGCACAGCCAGGATTATGATGGGGCGACTTGTGGTGCAAATCTGCAGACTGAAGGTGTGCCCCTACAACGTGTGGGGTATCCCTCTGTGTAGACTGTAGAGCTGCCCATGCAACAACTGAGGTGCCCCTACAACAATCGGGGTGTCAATATTTGCGCAGATTAGCAATCATTTAGACTGCAGGAGTACTACAATGGCTGGGGTGCCCCTTTTCGCTGCCGCAGAAGTGCCCATATAACGGGGCTGAGGTTTCCCCTCTCTTCGGACTGTAGGGGTGCCCCTAAGATCGCCTCTGAACACAATAAGGGTGCTCCCTAGAATGCTTGGAGTGCTCCTAACATTGTTTGGAGCGCGTCGCTGCCCCCGTGCCCTCTGGCCGCACCACTAGTTATAGGTTATCAGGGATGATGGCTGCAAGCAGAAGCGGCGTGTTGCTGGATTTTTTTTATTATCCCGGCCACAGTCAGTCAATCCATCGGTGGGTTGCTGGTGTATGGTTGGCGAGAGGTAACGGCAACATATTGCTGACCAGGGGAGTAACGCTGACTAGAAGTGACGTATTGTTGGCTGCAGAAGTGGTCGCGTACCAGCGGCATATGTGTCATTGTGTACTCAAAGACCGCGTGTCCACTTGGTGCGCAATCATCAACACTATGCTTCTATGCTTCTCAGCGAGCTTCTCAGCGATTACGGGTGGACGACGGTGGTATGTCTAGACTACTGCCGGTGTCAACCACTTGGTTCTGTTTGAGAAGGCCGGTGTCAGTTAGGGTGTGGAGAGCTGTCTGCTGGTGCATCGTTGCTGGTATGGGCGGCGGAACCTCGGTACGTCGGGGCGCTGCAGCTTGCCTTATATCACAACAGTGAGCACTAACCTTGGGATGTTGATGGTCAATGGCTTTAAGTGTGATCTACGTCCTGCCTTAAATCCCCTCTTGCCCAACGTCCTGTCTTAAATCCCTTTGTTACGTGACTGTGTGTTGCTGGTGATGTTACAATCATGTGAAGAGCCTCGAGAAGTGTCCTGTTGATTCATTTCGTACCAGCGCAAGCGGTTCATTTTTCTCCGTTTACTTTGCCGTTCTGTGGGATGCTCATAAGTAAGTGGAAGCGCTTCGGATTTTGGAGACCCTCATATGGACATACGGAGTTCAGAAAAGGTACCGATGGGATTGTCGTTGGATGGAATAACACGGACTTGGCAGCAGGGTTGGAAAACTGGCTGTTCCTGGATTTTTAGCATTCAGAACATGATCGTCTCCAGAAAATTATCCTCTAATTTTTGTCATTTGGAGGTTGAATGGTGCTGTTTGACAATGATCTGCTCTGTGATAAAGTGCTCAAGATCCACTGAATAGTGCAAAATGGGGGATGGGGGTTACGCAGCATGCCAAACTGAAATTGCGATGTCATGGGGTTCAAGAAAAATATCCTCTCCGTATCTGATCACCCAAACATTTTCCTGTCCTCATCCAGGATGACAAAATTCAAGTCCAACCCTGCTTGGCGGCGTTTATTTTCCCTGCTTTGGGTGTGCGGCGCATACGAATGACAAAAAAATGCTGCAAGTCTGACCACAAGAAACAAAATTGGCCAGGCTACAACATTGACATGTAGAAATGTGAACGCTGCACATGGTTAAGTTTAACATATTCACCTGGAAAGTCTTTCTTCCACTGAGTGCGAAACATTGAGAGAGCATGGCTGACCCAGCCGTCCCGTCTGTTATGGCGGGGACGGGGCTCATCTGGCCGGTCGGGTCGGCCCGCCAATGAGCGGCGTTGCTGGTGAACTGTCAGCGACATATCAGTTGCTGTTCGATTACTGAACAGTGAGCAAACTTCCTGCAGCGTGTTGCGATGGTGAATATCTGACCTTTCGAACACGTCTCGTATCAAAAAGTGATAAAGACGCATTCGGTACAGTGACAGTAGGTCATGTTTTGGAACTGTTGAAGTTCATATAAAGGTCAACAGTGAAGTAGACCTTCAGCTTGGCGCCGGCGAGCCACCCTGCAAGAAGCTCCTCGAGAAATCAATACCCATTTGGCGACACTCTCAGACAGAGTATTGCAAGGTGGGCTGATATATTTGACCTAGTCATGCCAATCGTCAGAAGGTGATCAACTAACTCAACGGTCATACGCTGATGGAACGTTTCCAAGAACTCCTCACTGAGGAATGCATGGATCATATCCGACGAGGGACTCTGAGATATGCCCTGCACGTTAAAAAAACATCCCTTTTTGCTCTGGATAACGCCCAACTGATAGCTGATCAATGTCAACCTTTTCTGGATACGTGACTCCCAGACGAGATGTAGTACTGGTCTGAGGCCCTTTGCATTGGCAAGGAGATGCGACCCGAGCAGCAGAGCAGGCGACCAGGAACACGACCCGAGTAGCAGAGCAGGCGACCGGGAACACGACCCGAGCAGCAGAGCAGGCGACCAGGAGCACGACCCGAGCAGCAGACCAGGCGACCAGGAACACGACCCGAGCAGCAGAGCAGGCGACCAGGAACACGACCCGAGCAGCAGAGCAGGCGACCAGGAACACGACCCGAGCAGCAGAGCAGGTGACCAGGAACAAGACCCGAGCAGCAGAGCAGGCAGCCAGGAACACGACCCGAGCAGCAGAGCAGGCGACCAGGAGCACGACCTGAGCAGCAGAGCAGGAGACCAGGAGCACGACCCGAGCAGCAGACCAGGCGACCAGGAACACGACCCGAGCAGCAGAGCAGGCGACCAGGAACACGACCCGAGCAGCAGAGCAGGCGACCAGGAGCACGACCTGAGCAGCAGACCAGGCGACCAGGAACACGACCCGAGCAGCAGAGCAGGCGACCAGGAGCACGACCTGAGCAGCAGAGCAGGCGACCAGGAGCACGACCCGAGTAGCAGAGCAGGCGACCAGGAATACGACCCGAGCAGCAGAGCAGGCGACCAGGAACACGACCCGAGCAGCAGAGCAGGCGACCAGGAACACGAGCTGTTGTGGACATAACTCAGCAGTTCTTGATACGAGCAGACACTGTGTCTTCTTCGACAACTCGTTCACGCCTACAGCTCTATTGGATGAGCTGGGTGACAAAGGGATCAGAGCTATCGGAACTATCAGGACACCGACTTGAAAAATATCCCATTAAAACCCTTAAACAGCTGAAGAGGAAGACCTAGGATCATCTCGATTTTCGATTACAGAAGACCTCTGAAGTCCTTGCGATGCGCTGGGATGACGACAAGGCCGTTAACATGCTGACCAACTTCGACATGATACAGTCAATGTGGACAGCATAGCGACGTCACCCCAAGCATGGGAAACGGGTTAAGCTCCTTAGCCGAAAGTGATTTGCTCCAATAACAAGGGAATGGGTGGAGTAGATGGACAGGATTGGTACATAGGGGAACACCAGATAGCCATTCGGGAAGAGAAGTGGTTTTGGTGCTTCCTTACAAGAATGATAGATACGGCTGGTGCGAACAGGTGGTTGCTTCACCGCGTGTGTGCGCCAGATGACATTGCCCTCTCCCAGCTCCAGTGGCACCGAAAGATCGCAGCAAGGCTCATGGAGTCCGTAGTTCCAACGAGGTGTGTGATACCGACAGCACCTGCCTCCATCCCGCAAAGCATGTGCTTTGACGATATCGGACACCCAATTACCAGATGGGTGCTGCATGACCAATGTAGTCGATGCGCCCTAAAGCCCCAATAACTAACTAACTAGCCCAATTACCAGACCAGGCGGTCGTCCACGGTTTCGCCTGAAGGGCTGCACCCACAATCTACGAAGTCCTGTGAAAAGTGCAAGGTTCCGCTCTGCCTAGGATGCTGTGCTGTGTATCGCCACCGCCGGTGAGAGGGAAAGTGGGTCAGAGCGTCATGACCCGACACGAACCAGTTACACACGCGACCCACTACATCACTGCATAGGCGTTGTTTGTACCTTTACGGGCTTCAGCTTTGGAACATAGTGTTTTCCTTCATGATTTTGACAGCGCAGACTTGTATCATGGCAGTGTGTCTCAGCGTCATATAGTAGACATTTGTGTTAGGCTCTTATAGAGTGGTAAGCAAATGCTCGCGTGCAGTGTGCAGTTTGGTCGGTGCCACGGGATCAGCATTGTGGGCGGGTCGCCGTCCCTATTTTTGAATCAGTCGTTATTATTAAAATCAAATAGAGGTGCAGCCCTCCACGGCTCACGGCTCAGATCCATGGATAGCGCCGCCCTTTCCCGCCCCGCCGCCGGCGTCCCACGATTGACAGCGGTCTGGTGGAACATCGGAGCACTGGGCACGACGCGCCGCCACGCCGGGCGCCGGCAGATTATTTCTGGCTCCTCCATGTTCTCGAAAAAGGTCACTTCCAGAACGACGAAGCTTCCATAATTTCCACATTGCGTCCAGCGTGCCAAAGTGTTCAAACGAGGTTATTTTTTTTCAAACGTGTGAAATGGTTCATAAGATTGATCAAAGTAATCTGGGATGGCCCTTTGTAGAACACTGATGAGCTTTCGGGGCTCGTAGCGGCTTCGTCTTCAGATGGTATATAAGAAGAGAAGATAATTAATGAGGTTGCAAAATATCGGACACAGAAAACGAGCGGTGAGGAAAGCGGCACTTAATTCGTGGTTATATATGTTTCACTGGAAATGCCTGGTACTTATGGCTTAGCTTAACGCCACGTACCAAAGTCATGTTCTTAGTCACACCAAATGTTTCCTCCTTCCAGTACATACCTTATCCACCCACCCTGCCCCCGACACACACCCTATCCTAGTTGTCTTTTTCTCTGCACTATTTTTCCCGCCTCCTTCGTCCCATCGTCTCGAAATGGTCAGAGCTGGCCGAAGAGGTTTGTTTAGTCCAAACACTACCATGCCAACCCGCCAAACGTCTCCGAGTAAGTCATTCGGCGCGCCTGCAGCTAACGCGCCACAAAGCGGCCACAGCTGGCACCGCTGCCGCCGCGCCGTCTACTGCGTGTCTCGACGCCTCATGACCGTCGAGACACCGAGACACCGAGGCTGTCAGCGCCCTGACCCCCAGCCATCGCCGCCGTCCGCCACAGCGCACGTGCAGCGGCTCACTCACCACAACTACAGCCCGGACACTCACAGGCTCACCGGCTGAGTGTCCGGGCTGGCACCGGCCTGTAGTCGGCTGTGTCAACTCTTCTGTTGCTCAGTAGTCCACGCTTTTCAGCAGTGATGCTTCTGCTGGCCCGCGCGTTTCCGTAAAAGTCTTCCAACATTGCGACGTCTGCGCCGTATTAGGCATCCAACGCGTATATATGGTATGTTGGATAGCGGTAGCGGTAACCATGATCATGCATTCTGAGATAGGCGCATTTACAAACAATTCACGTTCACTGAAGTTGGCCGCACCTTTATTAGAATGCATAACGTGGTTTAAGTTCCACTTCCGTTGCGAGTGCCCCAAGCTGCAGTGGCCTGTATCGAAGTGCCGAAATCGATGTCAAATGTCACTGAGGTCAGCGGACGGTTCCTGCGTTTGGACGTCAGCTGTGTGGGTACGAAGTACATGAACAGTGCAGGTACGAGAGCAAATGGACGACACCCTGTGCTGATTTTCTGCCTGGAAGCTGCCTTAGGAGAACAATGTTAAATACTTATATCCCATTCATCAGTTGCCGTGCTGACATGCTGACATAGCCAACTGGAGTCAGTTCAGCTCACTCAAAGACAGCCAGATAAAATTGATCTAGAGTTAGGTAATAGAGTATCTATGTTCATCTAGGGATAGTAGAGTTCACCTAACCGTTCACCGATTGTTAACTTTGGTGATTGATGAGCTGGGTGCCCGTCGAGCCGGTCATTGCACCACATGCCGTCAATGTCCACTTCATCTGGATTTTGTGTACCTTGGCGTGCACACAATCCCTCCCCCCCTTGCATGGGGGCGAGGTGAACGACGTCTGTTTGCGTCCATAGGCGGCAACATCAATTCATCTCGAGTGCGACTGCTGCCCGCTCGGCAGCAGTCGCAGAATGCGCTGCGCTGAATGTGACGCGATGTGACGCGACCATGTGACCATGTGACGCGATGTGCGCTGCGCGCACATCGCGTCCGCTGAATGTGACCGTGACCGTCGAGTTGCGCCGTATCGGACTGAGTCGTGCTGTTTGCCTCGTCCTCAGTGGGTGTGGGGCGTGTTGCCCGCTGGTGAAGTGTGGGTCACGACTAGCAATAGCACAGTGAGGTCAATGTGGGGTCGTGCGCCGGCCCGGCAGAACGTTTCGGTGATGGGTCCATGTGGCAGGGAAGAGCTGCGAAACCACACGGCGTGTCACGGCAAGTGATGCGTGTGTTGAGCTTTTACGGGACATGGAGGGGGAGGTAGCGGGTCAGCGTGCCGGTAACGAGTTGTGGTCGCACTGAACACTTATTCAGCATTACTTTCTGGGTGGCTAGTTAGAGATCCGATACTTCCACATTTTTTCCCAAGAAATATCTTGGGTACCACTATGTTGTGACTGAATTGAAGAATAGGTGAAGACGTGAGGTTATTTCTGAGCATTTAGTCATTGCTGCCAAGATAAAATAACGTTATTATCTCTGATAGAGACGAAAAACGTGGATCGAATTTGGTAATGTATTCCAACATGTAGATATTGTTGAAAAATAAGTCGAAGCAAAGTATGCATGAGAAAACCTACCCTGGGGTAGATGGATCACTTACTCAGTACTCCCTCAGTAATTTCATTGAGACGTATTGCATATGCCTGTTGCTCTACAATGATTCGGACGTGCTAAGATGAATTTAGATTATTCATTGCAACTAGTTATTGTCATTGACTATCTATTATCCTTTGGTATTGCTTGTTGGTTTTTATTGGCGTATTTGTGTCGAAGGCCTGCCATTGAAATTCAGTTATTGCCCTTTTTTACTGTATGAATCAAATGCTTTCTAATTATTGCTGCAAACATGTAATTGGTGGCAATTCTGATTTTGACGAAGTGGGGTAAAACCCTATTCTGACAAAGGAATTTCCTGGTGTGTAGACTGGGTCATCTAGGCAGGCCTCAGGATCTCGAACCGAGGCACGTGATGCGCTACCCCACACGGGATGTTGTGGCTCCCCTGACCGACCCCTGACCGATCTCGACCCGCGGCACGCGCTGCGCTACTCCATACTGGAAGCTGTGGCTCTGCCCCTGAAGGCCTGTGATTTAAACATCTGTGTGTTGATGACAATGGCAAGCTTGTGAAACGGAATCGTGTGAGCTCTTGTTCACTTTATTTGCTCCAGAAATGGCAACAGCCGCCTGAACCACCAGTTGACACATTGTTGCTGGTTGGGTTGGTTATTAGTTGGTTGTTACAGCCCGTCGACTGCCTTGGTCATACACCGTCGCCAATCCCTCACGCCGATTGGCCGCCGGCGAAGAGCGGGAACAGGTAGGACTCGAACTCACAGCCGTTCGGTTGGGAGACGAGCATCCTACCCTAGACTGCTTACCCCACTTACACTTGGTTGTGTTCGTGCACCGATGCGTGAGCATTTTTACAGTCTACATGTGGAAGGGGATGTCCAACCCTGAACAATTTGGTGTTAATATTTATTTTTGTCTGCCTGATAAGTGTGCATATTGCATATATCGCCGTACCCTTCTCCAATGTTCTCGGCAAGTTTATTTTTCCGAGCGCAAAATACGATAAAGGCAAGGTCACATTGCGTTGCCTTTCCGCATTCCAGATTAATATGGCGCAAGACGGTCAACTGAGATTAAGCCTGCCTGGAGTGCATTCATTACAAAGCAAGTGGTGTTTGGGCCGACTGAGGTGTTTGTTGCTGCCAGCTGACCACAGTCGTGCATGGTCCTCCACCAGCTGGGTGCTGCGTCTAGCTCCGGCAGACATATCGCCCCGGGCGACGATTCTCACGTGATCGGCCGTCAGCTGACAGTGGCACCCGATACCAGCGATCACCACCCGATACCAGCGATCACCACCCGATACCAGTGATCACCAGATCCACATAATTCGGTGACGAAGGTCAGCAGGCCACCGGCCGCCGGCCGGCCGCGGGCCTATTTACCTGCCACCGGCCGCGGAGACTATTTACCTGCCACCGGCCGCGGGCCTATTTACCTGCCACCGGCCGCGGAGACTATTTCGCCGGCGGATTTTCGGTCATTGCCGGTGAGCAGATAGCGCTGGGCACCTGAATTTGATAAAGCCTTCAATCCACCTTCCAACTACTCCGATTCTCTACCCTCTGATGACATAAAGAATCTCTGATTATGATGTATGGTGCCATACAGACAATAGATGATGGTTTTAGTGACCTAGTATGATGTCGGTACCGGCCATGCAGGTGACAGTCACGAAGGGTGATATACCGGTCATGCAGGTGACAGTCACGAAGTGTGATGCTGGTGCCGGCCATGCAGGTGACGATCACGAAGTGTGATGCTGGTACCGACCATGCAGGTGACGATCACGAAGTGTGATGCTGGTACCGACCATGCAGGTGACGATCACGAAGTGTACTGCTAGTACCGGTCATACAGGTGATAGTCACGAAGTGTGATGCTGGTGCCGGTCATGCAGGTGACGATCACGAAGTGTAGTGCTAGTACCGGTCATACAGGTGACAGTCACGAAGTGTGATGCTGGTGCCGGTCATACAGGTGACGATCACGAAGTGTGATATACCGGTCATACAGGTGACAGTTACGAAGTGTGCTGCTGGCACCGGCCATGCATGTGGCAGTCAAGAAGTGTGATACTGGTACCGACCATGTAGGTGACAGTCAGGAAGTGTAATGCTAGTATCGGTCATGCAGGTGACAGTCACGAAGTGTGATACTGGTACCGGCCATGTGGTGCCTTGTCCGAGGAAGGTAGCCGAAACTTACTGGTGTTGACCACTTTTGGCCACTAGATGGGGGTGAAAACTAGTTTTAGCCGGCCGGTTTTAACCGCGGTTTTAGCGGGCTAAAACTGACCGGTGTCATAAACTTTCCAACCCTGAGTTGAACGTTGGTCCCACTTGCGCAGTGGTCTGGATGGAGGGTGCACCAGTGGATAAACTAGTTCGCTACTCAAAGCTTGTGCCAGATACGCAAAAATGTGAAAAATCCATGTGTCCGTGAATTATGCTATTCACTTTTCTTTCTTTTGATCTCTTGTTGATCCGGCAATCCCGAGAACAATTTCCCAGATGGATAACACAACGAAGAAAACCAGTTTAAAGCAGGTTACATTTCTCTGCATGACTCCCATGTCCATGGGTGTCGATTTTTGAAGAACATTGGGGGGGGGTGAAGTGCCAACGCACTAGACCCCCCCCCCAACCAAAAACTCATCGGATTTCGCCCACTATATTTTCAGATCTCAGAAATTCTGATTTTTTATTCGACGATAGGTATGTTTATGTTTATTCATCATCCTCACCCTCACCAACGGGGAAAATCGTCCAATAACTGGTGAAGTCTCATAATTAAAAGAGCAGTGCACAGTACATGTCAACATAACAACTCTGAGTAATAGCATGTGACTGCAGTGCCATATAGTGGGCTCTGATCTATCGTCACCGTTACCCTCCTCCTGACTCCACACACCAACAAACATACACCGGCTTAAATACAAATACTTCAGCGATCAGATGCAAGCTAAAACACACCGGCCTTGATGGAGCATCAGAGCACAGCAGACCTGAACTGTGATGACGATGGGTGAAAGTATTTCCTTGGTGCCTAACATTAGGGAGGGGCATTTTTCCGTTTAGTACGCCACTGCTGCTGCTCAACTTGTTTTTTTTCCGCAGATTGCACGATCGAGAGTAGAAAGGCCCTTCGGATGATTTTCTTTCGGGACCCATTCTGAATTATCCGGTGCTCTGGTCGATTCGATAGAGTCCCCTTGTGATTTTTGTGGTTAAGTCTATTTTTTGTAAGCCCCCTGCAGGATATTTTTGGACCCCGGTACGATTATTCGGGCTCCCGGTGTGTTGTTTTTTGTCCTGTGCCCCAACAGGTTTCTTTCCCGGCGTCCGACTTCTTATTATGTGGATCCTTGACGCAATTTTTGTGTCCGCAGGGTGACATTCCGGGTATATATTGGTTGTTGGGAAGCCAGCTGCAGCTTGTGGGGCTCCGGCGCGACGTTTTGGCCCCAGTGAGATTTTCAAGAGAAGCGGCGTGAAATTGTTTTGATCTAAGTGCGATTTTTTGGGGCCCCGTGGTCACTTGTTGGGATCCCTTGCGCGAGTTTTGGTGGCTTCGACACGTTTTTGGGCGCCCAACAAGTTTTGTGGGCTTTTGGAGCCATTGTTGAGATCCCAGATTGATTTTCGTGTCTGGACTGTTTTTCATTTCCCCGGCTTCATTTGTTGGGTGATCTCAACGAGACTTTTAGAGCTCCGGTGGGACCTGTCATGCCTCTAACGTGATTTTCAGGGGTCCGGGTGAGAATTCTTAGTACCCCCAGTCTTAGCGTGATTTTCAGGAGGCCTCGGACCGACCATTTGTGGCCCCCGTCGTGATTTTCTTAAACCCCGGCACGACTTTTTTTGCGGCCCCAGCGTGATTTTCAGGGGCCCAGGTGCAAACTTTTGAGGCCCCAGCGTCATTATCAGGGGCCCCTGCGCTACTTTTGGGCGCCCCCAATGTGATTTTTCTGAGCCCCGGTGCGATTTTTGGTGGACCAAGCTGGATTTTTAGGGAGCATGGAGCATTTTTTCCTGAGCTCGGTGGATTCTTGGGGGCCCCACAACCTGTCAGGAGGGGGAGGGAGGAAACTGCCCACAATGCCCCCCCATTCGGTATGTCACTGTGCCATGCAATGATATAACATAAGAATCCAGGAATAGTTAATCTGTTTCATCACTCATGTGATTTCAACTCCCCAGTTCTCCAGACAGTTTGAGGAAAGTCAAACATCTGCTACATGGATCAGCAAGGATGGATTATAAGGCAACAGTGATACCATGGAATTAAGATCACAGTAGTTATGCTGCAATGCATACCTTCTTCTACAGGCTGCTTTGGAGATGGATGCGCTCCTGAAGTTTGGTCAGGGTTGGAGTTGGAGGTGGATGGAGCAGCGCTGTGAAGGACATAACATATGGTTCAAAAGACTTCTGTTTACATTGGCAATACAGGGGATGAAGTAGCATTTTCATTAATTGACTTCTATGGTGTCCTGGGTAAGTAGGACAATCGAGATGGGTTTCTGTGATATGCATTGTAAAAGTAATGTTATGATGTAGCTTTTAAACCCCAGTGGGAATGGTATGGATTCACTCATAAGTGAATTTGCAAACATACTGATATATCAGTTAACAACAATGCAGGGAGCTATATGATCAACATGGTCGATGTGCCCTAAAGCCCAAATAACTAAGTAACAATGCAGGGAATCTGCTACATAACATTTTGCCCATAAATTAGCTATGATATATGGCATTATACTTCCCATGCTACTTAGAATAGTGAGCTTTATTTTGTGTACAAACATCAGTACCTTATAAATTAAATTTAATTAAACGTTACACACATCAGTTCCTTACAAGTGTGAGCAATACATTTCCTTCATGCGCTTTAAACATGATTCAAGAAAGCACTATCATCGATTTAAAACTTGCAAAAAAAGAGTGGGCCACCTGGTGTTTTGAATGCTATTTGAGTGAATTTGCTGTCTTGTTAGTGAACTGACCACTTATTGAGATATAAGTACTTTAACTTCGCCTGCTTCTATCATGAAAATTCGTCATTTTCCAATACATCAGAAATCATCAGAATAACTTCTTGTCCACAAACCGGTGTATGCATTTCTATGAATGTATCATATTTATTAACACAAATGATGTAGATCTGAACTGCAAATTTAGAACTCAGAAAATGGTATCAGCACAGGATTCCATTCCTGAAAATATAGTACTTTCAACATGTTATTGTTCTTTGTGAAGCAATAAGTGCAATGATCTCATGCAGCATGCAGATGGAGGTTCATCACGTGCACCAGGTAGCACAAAAAGAGGTATTATTGCAGTCTAAGGTAACCACAAGACAGGTTTTACACCCATTTTACCTCCACGAATCATTGAAAGGCGCTAGGTTTGGCCTAGTTACGTTAGGCTAGGCTTTTGTTGTAAGCTAGTAAATTTTTCACAAAAAAAGATTTTTCTTCAAAAACATTTCAAGCTAAATTAGGTTATGTTAGGCTTTTTAAGTTGAAAATATTTGAGAACAAAAAAAATGGGGGAAATCGTGCATTTAAAAAAAAAAGATTCCATGCAAGGCTATGTATGTAAGGTGATGTTACATTTTTTTTTTAATCTGAACATTATTTTTCATCCTATATTACTCAAATCCAAGCCACTTTTTGGGTGTTATTTTGCCTCACAATTGAAAAGTGTGCATCTGCAGAGGAAATGAACGGTTACATCATGTTCAGCACATTACTCAACACTGCATTAAAAACGAAATTCAAAGAAGTCAGAGTGTACCATAAGCTGAAAAATTACCCAAAAAGCCAGGTATTATCGCAGTTTAAGGTAACCACAAGACAAGTTTTACACACATTTTACCTCCATGAAGCATACAAAGGGGTTAGGTTTTATTAAGTCAGGTTAGGTTAGGCTTTTGTTGTAAGTTAGAAAAAAAAATTATTTGTTGGGAAATAATTTGTTTTAATGATTTTTTCTACAAAGATAAACAGTTCAGGCTAGCTTGGGTTAGGTTTTTTAAGTTGAAAATAGTTGAGAAAAACGCCTCGAAAATTTCAATTAAAAACAATTCATTTCTGGCATGGAAAGTTGGACTAGGTTAGGTAAGGTTATCTTACATTTTGAACATTTTTTGTATGCTATATTACCTAACTCCACACCCTTTTTTTTTGTTATTTTACTCCCAATTGAAAAGCATGCATTTGCAGAGGAAAGGACACTAAATTTGTGCTTTTAGGTGCTTTATTAATATTTTTAAATTTGAATTCTCAATGCAATGTTTATGAATGTCACTAAGCTGATGGGACCACTCATTTTCTGTGCAAATGCTTACTTTCCAGGTTGTGAGCAAGGTAACATAACAAACGGGGTTTGAGTTAGGTAACATAGCATAAAAAGAAATACATTAAAAATGCAACATAACCTAACCTAACCTAACCTAACCTAACCTAGCGTAAACTGACTTTGGAAAAAAAATAATTATAAAAACAAAATTGGAAAAATATCAAGCGATTTATTTTCTTGAAATTTTACAAATGAAAAAACCTAACCCAACCTAACCTAACCAGAATAATTGTGCTTTAAGGTGGTAACAAGACAAGTTCTTACATATTTGCCTCCATAAAGCAAACAAATGAGCTAGGTTTTGCTATGTTAGGTTAGTTTATGTGTATTAAGTTGGACATTTTTTGCAAAAATTGTTCCAAAATTTAAAAGAAATGGAGCTTTTTTCTTCAAAAGCAGCTTATGTTAGATTAGGTAAATGAATCCGGGCGATTCGGCGTTTACATGGAGAATTCGCTCAATTAGGTTAGGTTGGGTTAGGTTTTTATTATTTAAAAAAGTAAATTGCTTGAGATTTTTAAAATTTGATGTGTTGGTTTTGTTTTTCTCCAAAGGGAGGTTAGGCTAGGTTAGGTTAGGTTATGTTGCATGAAAAAAAAAATATTTCTTTTACCGTAAGTCACCTAATTCAAAGCTTTTTTTGGTGTTATTTTGCTCACAGCCTAAAAAGTAGGCGTTTGTACAGAAAATGAGTGGTCCAATCATCTGAGTCACGTTCATAAACATTGCATTGAAATGATACATTCCACGAATTCATAAAACACCTTAAAACACAAATTCACCAAAATGAGTGGTCACATCATGTTCAATGTTCATCACATTCCTAAACATTGCATTAACAAAAAAAATCCAGAAATCAGAAATTACCTTAAGCTGTAAATTTACCAAAAGGTGTGCCAACCCCTGGACGGAAATGCAACACTAGGTGCCCCAATCCTGGGCAGAAAAAGCACTAAGAGCAGTGGAATGAAAATATTAATAAAAGTAAACTAAAAACAGCTCTTCTTCAAGACAAACATGGTAGTTATGTAGTATTAACATAGAAACCCTGAGCACAAATCAGACAAAAGCATCTTCAAAAACTTCTTCAACTACTGTTCCTTTGGGAATTAAATATCAGCAAGCTATTTATTCACTGTTTAAAATCACACCAATCTGCAGATACATCAGGTGTGAAGTACAAAAACGAATCAGTACGACGTCACATGAGATTGGTCTCCGGATTAAACACTGCGCGAAATTGCACCACAAATGTCTCACCTCCGTCACATTTGTCGACCGCAACCGCAAATTTAGACTTGAGGCGCGCGTCCGTCAAACTAGCGACAGATTCACATTGATATTGAAATTGATATTGGCCGGAAGGGTGGACTCTTCCGATTTCCTTCAAAATTTGCACACGGGTAGAACTCTACGCACTGATCATCATGAGCATAAAGGCTAAGAGGGGCGTTCATAAACAGCTGAGATATTCAAGGTCAAATGTCAGAGTCCTCGAGGTCGGACTCTTCCGATTTCCTTCAAAATTTGCGCACGCGTAGAACTCCACGCACTGATCATCATGAGCATAAATGCTAAGAGGGGCGTTCATAAACAGCTGAGATATTCAAGGTCAAAGGTCAGAGTCCATGAGGTCTGACTAGGATTATACTTTATTACTCAACGTTTCGGCCAGGGGCCATCGTCAGGAGTGATTCGTTTAGAATGTCAACTCAGCACCTCCTGGTATATTGAAGGTCGTATGCTTTCTTTACACGCAATGTCTAAAACCCAGGAGCATCTAAGAGCCATTCTTCGTTGTATTAAACGAGGTCTGACTATTCAGATTCCCTTCAAAATTGGTCCACTCGATGCACTGATCATCATGAGCATAAAAGTATACTACCAGTATGCTCGTTTACACGATGTTCCACCGGTAAAAATCGAATATCAATCTAGCTTGACGTACAGATTGATATTCGTTTCGTGCTTATTTATAATTGCTGCATATTCGCACCGGAAGAAGTTTTGACCCGAATAATCCAGCTGTTTATTAACACCCCTCTTAGCTTTTAGCTCATGATGATCAGTGCATCGAGTACTACCTGTGGACCAATTTTGAAGGGAATCGGAAGAGTCCGACATCGAGGACTCTGACATTTGACCTTGAATATCTCAGCTGTTTATGAACGCCCCTCTTAGCTTTTATGCTCATGATGATCAGTACGTCGAGTTCTACCCGTGTGCAAATTTTGAAGGAAATCGGAACAGTCCGCCCTTCCGGACAATATCAATCTCAATATCAATGTGAATCTGTCGCTAGTTTGACGGACGTTTGAGGCGCTGAGATTTCTGCAACTGGACTTTTTATCTTTGGATGCTACGATTTTGGATGTTCTGAGGAACGCCCATCACGATTTGTGGCATTTAATGCGCGCTAGTGTCTATTCAGTCTCTCCAGACACATTTGGTGATGGGCTTTGACCTTGTATAGCTTACAAGGTTCGTTTAGAAAGTCTTGTAAGCTACGGCTTAGTACCTACCTATTGCTTTCTTCAAAAATAGCAATTATAATACAGTGTGCATGCAGCTTTTTGCTGACTTTTTTATTTCATGGTAGCATAAGCTGGCAGAAATTTGGCTCACATGTGGCTCTTGATGCAGGTCGGGACTGGGGTGCTCCGTATCAATATTGAATGTATGCACATTGTCATTGGGATATAGGTGGGTACCTAGGTAAATATCAAGCTTATAGTGGGTTGGCTGCTGAAGATAAATGTAGTTTGTATATCCACAATCTCAATGAAAACTGATTGTTGTTGACTGGACTGGATTGTGTGCAAATTTGACAATGACTGCAAATTGAGAATGGAATGAATCCAGTTCAAACTCCATATGTATGTGCTTTTGCCATTGGTCATGTGTGCAAGCATCATTATGACAATGCAATTGTTGTCTAGTGGCTTTGCAGATTTTTCAGACAATCTGGTTTAAAATGGATCAGCATCAGCTAATCTCGACATTTTATGATGTATGTTGTGCTTGCAAAGTGGAAGGAAATCCAACTCCTTTGTTTTTTACACACAATTTTCAATTTTGCAGCAAAAGGTGGAGAGTCAATCCACTATCCAATCCAAATCTGTTTCATTCCAGTACAAAATGTGCTGGTTGGCATCAACTAAGTTTTGTAAGTAGCATGGTGTTTTTTTCATTTTTTCCTTTACCCTTCTTCTCAGCATAAAAATAGCATAGGTTATTGGGGGGGGCAAATCAACATTGAGGGGGCCATGGCCCCCACAAAAGGATATAAATGACGCCCCTGCCCATGTCACATGGAAAGTAAGCGAGCAACGTTGCGCGTGCTAAGTTTTCTGCGGGACGATAAATGCACGTGTCACACGAACGCACTGCATATCGTGCATCATCACCAAGTGAACATACCTGAGGACGGGGTTAAAGGTGATCCGACTGCGGTGGGCCCGCCGCTCCAATATCTATGATAGCACCACTTAAACCTTGAGTGTATGCTGGGTAAAAGTCATTCCTGAACATATTAGGCGACACCATCAGTTCTAGGAAATAGGCGGCCGTGATCACGTAAATGGATACTTGCCATTCCAGGACAGAGGCTTCAGTAGTGCGATATTGGAGTAGATCCGGGATCTGCGCGGATCTGGAGCTGCGGATGTATTGACGCTGTAGCGTTGGTGGGACCCACGCGCTGCTGGGGAGCTGTAGTTGTACTGACACGACGCTGGAGCGTTGGTGGGACCGACGCGCTACTGGGGAGCTGTAGTTGTACTGACAAGACGCTGGAGCGTTGGTGGGACCCACGCGCTGCTGGGGAGCTGTAGTTGTACTGACACGACGCTGGAGCGTTGGTGGTACCAACGCGCTATTGGGGAGCTGTAGTTGTACTGACACGACGCTGGAACGTTGGTGGGACCCACGTTCTACTGGGGAGCTGTAGTTGTACTGACAAGACGCTGGAGCGTTGGTGGGACCCACGCGCTGCTGGGGAGCTGTAGTTGTACTGACAAGACGCTGGAGCGTTGGTGGGACCCACGCGCTGCTGGGGAGCTGCGGATGTACTGACACGATACTGGAGCGTTGGTGGGACCCATGCGCTACTGAGGAGCTGCAGATGTACTGATACGATACTGGAACGTTGGTGGGACCCACGTGCTACTGAGGAGCTGCAGATGTACCGAAACGATACTGGAGCGTTGGTGGGACCCACGCGCTACTGAGGAGCTGCAGATGTACTAAAACGATACTGGAGCGTTGGTGGGACCCACGCGCTATTGAGGAGCTGCAGATGTACTGATACGATACTGGAGCGTTGGTGGGACCCACGCGCTACTGGCGCCAATCGTGATCGGCCGCAGCGAATGGTTGCTCGTGTTCCGTCTGAGCGGCTTTGAGTCGGCGTTTTACTGTAGCATGAGGTGTTTATGCCGCTGGCCAAATGGGCCGCCGCGTCGGTAGCTGTATGCGCCGCCCGGGGAGCTACATTTGTCTGCCAGCGGGAGCCATCGTCATCGGCCGTAATCCATATTTGGCTGATGAAGCGTACCGCGGCCGGCCCCCGAGTCGGCGGCACCAGAAAAAGCCGTATTCTCCGCCAGTCACGCGCCACAGCAGACGGAAATGAGCGCTAGTTCCACATGAGAGCACGACCCAGCGAGCGCTGGCCGGTCGGGTCCGCCGCCGCCGCTCTCTCTCTCTCTCCGGGCTCTGATTTGTCCGCGGCGACGCGCTCTGAGCTTTCGCTCGGTTTGTCACAGCTCGGCGGTCGGCGCGCCATTACTCGTGTGCTGTTGCGGCTGGCTGTACCTGCCGGTGTGTCGGCGGCAGAACTGACGCGCTGAAGCCGAGCACTGCCGCCGACCCGCGCCGGAACGGCCGCGTGGGCAACATCTCTGCCGGCGTCACCATCACCGGTCGCTCGAATCTCAAGCTGACCTAGCTGACGTCAGGCCGACCTGTTGCTCGGGACTGACAGCGCGCGGCGCGGCGCGGCGAGGCGTGGGCGCGCGCGCTGCACGCCATGTGTACCGCTCACAACTCACAGCGTGGTGTCCGCTGTGCTTTATTGGCGGCCGTCGTCGACTGATATTAAACATCTCGTGAGTGAGCGTTGTGTGGCGGTCGATGCGTGGTGTCACAGCTTCTCCGAACACGCCGCTGGCACGTCGGCCTCAGCCGGCGTCCACGCCGGGCCGGCGGCCGTGTGGCGTCAAGTCACCGTGCGTCTGTTTATGCGGGCGCCACGTCTCTGGCGCACACTGACTGGCGGCCGGTGCGCCGGCCCGCAGCAGCTGCCGTCGCTGCGGCCGTTTGTGACGGCCTCGCGACTGGACGGTGCTGCTGCTGTGACCGCCTCACGACTGGGGGGTGCTGCTGCTGTGACCGCCTCGCGACTGGGCGGTGCTGCTGCTTTGACCACCTCACGACTGGGCGGTGCTGCTGTTGTGGCGGCGACATGTTTCCAGCCAGGTCGTGCCAGTGTCTCCAGCCCGTGTGGCGACGGGGCGGCGGTGTACTCGGGTGTGCGGTACTGCCACACTGCGCGGGAAGTGAGCTGTCCGCCACACCGTGTGCGGATCTGTGTCCACTGCACGGTGGCCTGGTTTGTCGGCAGGGGCGCATCCAGAAGGTCGTACATTGCTCGTATGGGAAGTATAGTGCAGTCTGAAAAAGCCGACCATTTTAAGAAGCAGATAAAACATATTTTGCGTAATTGGGTATGTCATGGCACAAAATAGTTTTTAGGCATTTTTGTTCGAGGCTATATATATATATATATATATATATATATATATATATATATATATATATATATATATATATATATATATATATAGGGAGAGAGAGAGAGAGAGAGAGAGAGAGAGAGAGAGAGAGAGAGAGAGAGAGAGAGAGAGAGAGAGAGAGAGAGAGAGAGAGAGAGAGAGAGAGAGAGAGAGAGAGAGAGAGAGAGAGAGAGAGAGAGAGAGAGAGAGAGAGAGAGAGAGGGAGAGGGAGAGGGAGATGGAGATGGAGATGGAGATGGAGATGGAGATGGAGATGGAGATGGAGATGGAGATGGAGATGGAGATGGAGATGGAGATGGAGATGGAGATGGAGATGGAGATGGAGATGGAGATGGAGATGGAGATGGAGATGGAGATGGAGAAAGAGAAAACATTGCACCTGTGTGCCGAGTTTCAAACGTTGGAAGGGACGAAGTAAATCGATTCCCATTCCCTGGACCCGCCTGACAGATAGCCAGATGCCTGAGCTGTCCACTACATTGTGACATTGTCAGCTGTCTCCAGTGCCAGCCACACGGTCAACTTCGAGCTGAAGCCACGTGGTACTTCCGGCTTATGATCGGTCGGGCAGCAGTGATCGGGCGTGTTGTGGTGTACGCTCAACACCACGAGTGGTGGTCGGGTCTGGCAGGGTACGTGGTCGGCCACTGCCGGCCTGGTGATGGCGTGACATACGGAGGGACCGGATGGTGACGTGCCGTGTGATGTGGGGGACGGGTGGTGCCATGTGCCGTGAGGAGACGGGTGGTGACGTGTGACGTGAGGAGACGGGTGGTGACGTGTGACGTGAGGAGATGGGTGGTGCCGTGTGCCGTGAGGAGATGTGACGTGTGACGTGAGGAGGAACTGGGTGATGGCGCCTTCAGTCAAGGTCGGCATGGTTCCGCCGGTGCGGGAGCCACACCGTCCGGTCCAGTGAAATGATACACTCCAGACTGCAGTCTGAAGCAAACACTCCAGACAGCAGTCTGAAGGAAACTCCAGGCAGCACTCCGGGTGGCTGTGGCTTTTACGACGCACTCAGCGTCGGAGGCCATATGGCGTCGCCTGCCTCTCACCCTGGCAGGAAGGGTGGGCACCGCGGTGAATCGAACTCAGTACCTTTGGCATGCCAGACGCTTAACCTAACCACGAAGCTATCGATGTCCCTAGGCAGCAGTCCGAAGGAAATACTCCAGGCAGAGGTCCGAATGAAGCACTCCAGGCTTTAGTCTGGTGTGGTAACTTTATCCGGACTGGATATGCGCAGCCTAACTGCTTAGCGTATCCGTTTAAGATGTCAGTGGTAGTGTGCACGTGGTGACTGCAGGTGTAAGTGCTACCCTGGCTGTAGCGACATCTGGTGACAGCTGGGCAGCAATACCGGGCTATTGAGCGTTGTCTCCCCAGCGCCAGGCCAGGTGCGTCAGTGCAGTTATTGATGCCAACCAGATCTGGCTGGCCGGCTTGCTCGGCTCGGTCATACTTAATCAGCTCTCTGAACTGCTGAAATATTGCCCATCCATCACGGGTGCACTGTCTCGGCGAGCATGCTCCACACTGATGGCTCAGCTCGTGGCAGTTTTGGCGATGTGCCGCCGCCTGTTCTGCTGTTCTGCTGCACCGCATGGTGCTGGAAGGTTATACAGTTCCTCTGAAATATCGAATCGTTGGCTCTGCCGCTCCTGCCGCTGCCAGCCTAGGCTCTGCCGCTCAGCACTGCCGAAGTGTGTGGTTTCGTACCGCCGACTTCGATCTGGCGGTGCACGGGCCGTCCACTGCCCACCACATCAACTCACGTGACGCAATCCCCGGGCGGGCTGCGGATGGCGTCTGGTGCAGACTTCAGTCTCGGTGCACGGGCCGTCCGCTGCCCACCACCACAGCTCACGTGACCCAGTCCTCGGGCGGGCTGCGGGTGACGTCTGGTGCCGACTTCAGTCTCGGTGCACGGGCCGTCCGCTGCCCACCACCACAGCTCACGTGACCCAGTCCTCGGGCGGGCTGCGGGTGACGTCTGGTGCCGACTTCAGTCTCGGTGCACGGGCCGTCCGCTGCCCACCACCACAACTGACGTGACCCAGTCCTCGGGCGGGCTGCGTATGGCGTCTGGTGCCGACTTCAGTCTCGGTGTACGGGCCGTCCGCTGCCCACCACTACAGCTCACGTGACCCAGTCCTCGGGCGGGCTGCGTATGGCGTCTGGTGCCGACTTCAGTCTCGGTGTACGGGCCGTCCGCTGCCCACCACCACAGCTCACGTGACCCAGTCCCCGGGCGGGCTGCGGGTGACGTCTGGTGCCGACTTCAGTCTCGGTGTACGGGCCGTCCGCTGCCCACCACCACAACTGACGTGACCCAGTCCTCGGGCGGGCTGCGTATGGCGTCTGGTGCCGACTTCAGTCTCGGTGCACGGGCCGTCCGCTGCCCACCACCACAGCTCACGTGACCCAGTCCTCGGGCGGGCTGCGGATGGCGTCTGGTGCCGACTTCAGTCTCGGTGTACGGGCCGTCCGCTGCCCACCACCACAGCTCACGTGACCCAGTCCTCGGCCGGGCTGCGGATGGCGTCTGGTGACACACACTCCACGGTGGCGCTAGCGATGCTGTAGGGAAAATGGGAGGATCCGGCCGTCTGGCTCACGGAGTCATGGGCCTACAGTGAGTTGCGAGTTTCTCTATCTTCGGGAGTTGGTGGCTCTAGGTTGCCAACTTGGGGAATCTTGGATTCATCATCTGCAAGCGGGCTCATTTTGCATGGTAACATTTTGGGAGAAATGAACAGTTAACCCTGCTTTCCGTCGAGGGAAAAAGCTGGTGTGGCGTTTAGCTCAGGAGAAGCCCATAGAGAGAAAGCTTGATATGGTTAATATCGGCTTGGACGCAGTCATTAGTTTACAGGATCATGAAGGTTACCGACGACACGGTCACTGGGTAATTTCAGGTGGAAGTTCCGCTCATTTATCCCCTAAAAAAACATCGCTAACTTCTGGTGAATGCCACTGAAGTTTTACTAGCAGTGATTGTACCGGCTTCAAGAATATTGATCTGGGGTCGCGGTAGCTCAGGCGGTAGGGCGTTAGACCCTTAATCGTAAGGCTGTGGTTCGAATCCCGTAACCGGCGAGATTACCGAGGCCAGCCGCGACCAATCGGCGTGAGAGGTTGGTGACGATATATGACCAGTTGAGTGCGTCGCAAAATATCCCAAGGTTCTTCAAGGCTATTGATCGTGAAAACCTCCAGACAAGCCCAGCAACTATTCTCTGGGCTAGCACAGCGCAGTTGATTCACTGCTGTTGCCGTGCAATCTTGCCGGCTTGCCTAGAAAATCCCCAGGCTTTAAATGCCATCCTCGAAGCGGCTCGTGCTACACGATGTTATTTATTGTTCCTGTGTTGCTGTTATTTTTGCTGAAACGCTCGGAAGCACAGCAATTACCCATCTGAATTTGATGGATGATAACGTTTCACATTATGTCCAGTAGAAGCGAAATATATTGAATATACGATATTGGAGAAAAAAACGTCCGCCCGGGTGGTGCCATGGTTGATGACGACTCTGTAGAATGGGTTGTGCTGCTTCGCGTTCGCCCCAGGTGCGCCGCTTGTACTGGCGGCCACGCTGTTGTTTTCTTCGAGCTGCCGTGCGCGCATGCGTAGTGGTGTAAAGGTGGACTGGTAATGTGTGCGGTCTCCCACACGTGCGAACACGTGGGTGTTGTGAGTGCGTTCTTGCGTGGTTTGCTTTCTTTGCGGATCATAAAACTCCTTTATGGTGATGAAAAAGATTGGGGCTTCGTGGAGTTCGATCTGCAGTGACTTCCGGTCGAAATATCACGCGCTCTACCCGATGATTGTACTGCACCTGACATCCTACGTGCCAAACCACTTCTGTCATATACACTTGGATCAACAGCTGGTATGCCAAGGTACCAAGAGCTAAAACCCCAAAGGTACCAAGACACCTTTGCCTCGTGTACCAGGTAGATGTGCAGGGTACATCTCCCCCAAGTCATGTCACTGTTAAGATTGCGTGATACTCCACAAAGCCAGTGAACTATTAGCTCCTGGTCCAGGGCTTTACTGCTTAGAACAGAACCTTCGACGCAAATTTTGGTTTTCCCGTAACTTGCCGCCACACATTGCTCCCCAAAAGCTTAAAAGTTGCTGAAGAGTTGCATGTGCCACGAATGTCGCATGTAACTTCTTGAGGAGTTGCATGTGCCAGGAATGACGCGCATCCACAACCCCGGAAAAGGTGTCGGGGCCCATGTCGAACATTGGTGAGAATTGCTGAATCGGCTGATATATTGGAGCGGCCGACTGGCTGGTACACGGCTGACGACCAAGTTTCTTTTTGTAGAAGTGCTGCAGCATCAGCAAGATTGGGCAGAAAATTCCGCGAACAAAAGATGGAGATGGAGAACCAAGCATGTGCTAGTAGCGGCATGTTTGGGCTCACGATATCGGTTTCATCAATATTATGCTACTCAAAGATCATGTGCCTACTTTTGTGTCTTTTATAGTGATTAGCGACGCCATTTGCGGATCCAAGGGGGACTGGAATATGCCACTCCCTTCATGGAGATGTGACGCCCCTCCAACTGAAAAAGGCGCGCCTCCAGGAAGGCGCTCAGGTCCCCCTCTCCCGTTCAGCGAATTTTTCAGCCGATGGCGCCCGTCCAAGTAGAATGGGTACCCCTGGAGGACGCTCGAGTGCAGCCCCGGCGAATTTGCTCCCGTCTGAGGAATTTGCACCCGTCCAGACAAGAGTCCCCCCCCCCCTCCAGATCAAATTTCGTGGATGTGCCCCAGATCGACGCATACGTATGGATTATGCAGCTGTCCGAAGCTTATTCTGAAACTGATTACTCTCTATCTCTGTTTGGGCGTTTGCATGTACAGTGTACACGAAATTCATGCGCGCATTTGTATATCATCACTCATGTGCATGCATACTTGAAAGGAGGATAGGAGCATGCAGTGGCGGCTCATGCTGATCGTCTCTGGCAGCCAACGAAAAGGCGAGACAAGCTCTGAAATCCGTATTCATGAATTTGTCCGGCTTTTTACGGTATTTCAACGTCTTGGAAATATTAAAGGGTGAAAGAGGCAGTAGCTCATTCACGGATGACCAGGGGGTCTATGCCCCCAAACTTTTTACCTCTGAATGGAAGTGAAAGTTTTGTTGCGCTTGTTGCGTAATGCCGGCGAGGAAAAAGATATTTCTGATGTTGGAACTCTCCTTTTCACCGTTGCACTCTTTCAATTACATCATATTCTGGGTTTTATCGGAAGCTTTTAACTTTACTGATGTGTCTTGGCCTATCAATGAAATAATTGTCGACTTTGGACATTCTTTACATCCGAAATCATTTTTATCCACGACCCTGGAAGATGTTTTAAGAAGTGGTGCCTCGTCCACTCCAATTTTCTTAGTCGAGCACCACCTAAATATGGGATATTAAGTACGGTTGTGCGTAAAACGGATGAAAGAAATATCTGAAAAAAGCTTTGCCGGACATTTCAAAGAAAAGAGATCATAGACAACTCTGACAGTGCTGCTCAGAGCTCGCCTATTGAGCCTCGGACCCTGGCAGCATGCATGTACTGACACCAGGCATCGATTCCGCCCGGCCGTGACTGGGGCAGACATACACCGGTCACGTTACGATGACGTCACTGTTGCTTGCGTCATCTGGCGGGCGGACAGTTCCGACAAGACAGAGGTGGCTGTCGGGCCACAGGCGCCACGCTGGTGCGCCTGTTCGGTGCTCAGTGCGGCACGAGTTCGTCGTCCATGTCACCAACACGCCGCCGGCCTCCCGCCGCGGAGACTCGCGGCGGCGCCTCCAGCCTCGCGGCTGCTGATTCCCGGCCGCGTGCGTGCCGCCAACGCGAATCTCAGGACCCACGCCGCCTATCGATTCCTATTCCAAACTGGCTGGAAAATAGAGCCGTGCACGGCCGCAGAGAACCGTCCCAGCCGGGCGGCGACGCGGCGCGCGCGCCGGACCGGCCGCCGGTCGATGCCGTGCTCACCTCGCGTCGGCAGGGGGAGCCACCGCCAGCGTCGTCGGCACCGGCGGTGCGCGCGCGCGCTCTCTCAGTGATCGACGCGCCGCGCAAGGAGTCGAACGTTGTTGGGAGGCGCTGGCGCTGCTGCAGAGACGCTTTCTGTCGGCGGCCGGCTGCGTCCGCTGCTGCGACTGCTGGTAGGCGGCCGCGCGGCCAGCGGTACCGAGCGGCGTCCGGCCCGGCCCGGTCCGGCACCGAGACACGTCCGCTACTCCGCTCTCCAGGTGGGTGTGACTCGCCCCCGGACACCCAGCATGGCTGCTAGCTCGCGCCGGGATGTTTGTGCGAGAGGCAGCCGCAGCGGTGCCGATGATTAACGGACGTAATTATCGAGTGACTAGTGAGTGCCGATAGTTAAGTGACGAGAACCTACGTGACGTACTGTGTGGCAGACCTGTGGCAGAATGTGAGACTGGCTGTCCCATTGACCGGCTCATGACGTTAGGTGTAGCGATACACACACGCCCGACAGGTGTAGCGATGCGCGGCAGATCCAATAGTTGTAGTGGTGCACAGCACGTCCGACAGGTGTAGCGATGCACAGCGGACCCGCAGTTGATACTGAGCAGACCAGGGAACAACGCTCTCTGTCTCTGAACAGAGCTCTCTGCACCAAGAACAAGTCGACCGTTCATCAGAAGCGGCGCTGCACCACAGGAGGCCGAGCCGAGCCGAGCCGAGCCTGATGCAACCTTTACCCGATGTCCAGTTGAAAGCATGTTGGTATGTTGCGATTTGTTCCGAGCGGCTGGGTGAGCGGAGCGGTGTCCGGGACTGAGCCTGGCAAGGTTTCCGAGCGGAGCGGTGTCCGAGACGGAGCCTGGCCGGATTTCCGGCGGCGCGGCTATGTTGTGACCGTTGGTACGGTCCACTGTCAGCTGCTGCTGCTCTCGCCCCCACACTCGGACCTGACGGGGAGAAACTATCTGGATCTGGTCCTCTGCTGCGCCAGCTGTGGCTGGACGCCGTGGACCACACGTCGCCCGCCCGTCGTGCCCTCCGACGACTGTCTCGCACTGCCTCCCCGCCAGCGCAGCCAAATTTGGACACCCAGCGGAGAAATGGCACGTTACGCGAAGTAAACATTGTCTGAATTTGGTATATCTTGCGCGCTTGTTTTTCACCGCAAACATATTGGGTCCTGTCCATTATTGCATGTGCAATGCAGCTGACATTGGAACCTTCGTTTGCAAGCCTGGTGCTGTTCTGCACTACATGTAGCCAAGCAGCTGTATAACGTTGCACAATTTATCCACCATACGGTTATGCTATGCAACTGTATGCAACTTCTATATATCCAAGTTTGTCTACTTTTCCATTGTACAACTTGATTATTTTTAATTACATTCGAAGCACAACTAAGAATTGACATGACCACATTGCTCCTCATCCTCCCGAGATAGCCGGGTATTCGCTGGCGGTGCAAAGAAGCCGATAACGGAGCTGCACGCTAGTATTTTGCGCGCCCTTTTTCCTCGCGTGTTTGCATGTTGGTATGCCTAGTGGCGAACGCTGAGTATGCCGGTCTTGACCACTGATTATGACTGACGCGTCTCCGCCTTGTCTCGCCCAGTAGGGTAAACATTTTTCTGAAACTTCTTGTCTCATGGAGAGCAACTATGCATGCATAGTGCGTGCGTTACTATCTTTTTTCATGCTTATATATAAACAGGAAATATCCGAATACACACCCCACTGTGATTTGTTCCCCTTCAGGGTTTCTGTTCAGTTCCTAAGATCGGAGCCTGTTTGACGGCCGTGAATCCATCCGGAGATCAGCCGCTCTGGTGGAAGAGTATGCTGTTCCTTCCAACTCTGGACGAGTGGCGGATCCAGGATTTGGTCAAGGGCCTTCCAGGATTTTGGTGCCCATTGGACTTTCGTGCCCCTATCATTATGTTTTGGGCGAAGGGAGGGGGTAGGGTGCGGTCCGGAAATATATATGCTCTATTGCAGTTGGTATCGTACCATAGCTGGTTTTAATCTTCGTGGATTTCGTGCCGTCGGACATTTTTCTCCGATGACCACGGCAAGGAACGAGGTGCACTGATCCAACGGAGAGGGCACCTGAGTAGTCAATGAGCCCAGTCCGCCAGGGACCCTTTGAAAATGTGTGCGCCGCCTTGTGAAAATCCTGTGTGGCGCCGGGCCCAGGGACTCGGCGCCACACTCGACTTCATGTCGGCTCGGGGCCCTCTCCGACCGTTAGGGGCCTTCTCCGTCGTCTCAGTGACCCTCGCTGTCGGCCCAATGTCCTCTCCGTTGGCTCAGGGGCTCTACTGATCGAGCCCTCTCCGTCAGCCCGGGTCCTTTCCAACAACCCCGAGCTCCTTTCGTCGGCCTAGAGGCCCTTCAAGCTGGCCCGGATCGGGGCCCTCGGCTTCTGCCCGTGGAAACTCTCCGTCAACCCAGGGACACTCTTCACCGGCCCGGGCCCTCTCCATCAGCCCGGAGCCCTTCACGTCGGCCCGGAGGCCCTTCAAGTCGGCCCTGGGCCCTCACCGGTCTCTCGGAGGCCCCCTGGAGCGCCAAATGTATTGTGTATTTCGTCACGGCCCATGTTGAAACACGTCTTCAGCGGCCCCCTGGGCCCCTTCGGGGCCGAAGTGGTCCATGGCCCGCTGGATGCGCCACTGGGCTTGACGAGATGTTCCCGCGAAGAAATGGCTTTCGGCCGGGCTGCCCCGGTTCTCGACAGCCGGCGCCGATGACTGGCAGGTCCGTGGTCTGACGACCTGCCGTCCAGCCTCGTATGCAGTCTTCGCAGTTGTTTACCGGTCAGTGGCGCGACGCTCCTCGCAGCGTGGTCCACCCGGCGCACGCGCCGGTTGCGGTCGCTGCACGGGTGAGGTGTCGTGTTTTGCAGGCTGGCGCTGCGTGTCGATGCGGCGGCCGAATCACGTGAGGCGGCGGCTGGCGTCTGCCGCCGTCTGCTTCTCAGGCCGGCACGGCACGTGGCCGGTCGGCCGCCTGGTCTGGCGGCGCCCGTGGCACGCGGCCGGCCTGCCCTCCTGGTCTGGCGGCGCCCGTGGCACGCGGCCGGCCTGCCCTCCTGGTCTGGCGGCGCCCGTGGCACGCGGCCGGTCTGCCCTCCTGGTCTGGCAGCGCCCGTGGAACGCGGCACACGGCACGTAGGGCTTGTCGGCCCGCCTGGTCTGGCGGCGCCCGTGGCACGCGGCCGGCCTGCCCTCCTGGTCTGGCAGCGCCCGTGGAACGCGGCACACGGCACGTAGGGCTTGTCGGCCCGCCTGGTCTGGCGGCGCCCGTGGCACGCGGCCGGCCTGCCCTCCTGGTCCGCCCTCGCGCCGGGTGGGGGCCGGCGCCCCTGGTCTGGCGGCGCCCGTGGCCGGCGGCCTGCCCTCCTGGTCTGGCGGCGCCCGGACGCGGCCGGCCTGCCCCTGGTCTGGCGGGCCCTGCGCCTGCCCTGGCGGCGCCGTGGCACGCGGCCGGCCTGCCCTCCTGGTCTGGCGGCGCCCGTGGCACGCGGCCGGCCTGCCCTCCTGGTCTGGCGGCGCCCGTGGCACGCGGCCGGCCTGCCCTCCTGGTCTGGCGGCGCCCGTGGCACGCGGCCGGCCTGCCCCCTGGTCTGGCGGCGCCCGTGGCACGCGGCCGGCGCCCTTGGTCTGGCGGCGCCCGTGGCACGCGGCCGGCCTGCCTCCTCTGGCGCGGCGGCCTGCCCTCCTGGTCTGGCGGCGCCCGTGGCACGCGGCCGGCCTGCCCTCCTGGTCTGGCAGCGTCCGTGGCACACGGCACGTGGCCGGTCGGCCGCCTGGTCTGGCGGCGCAGAGGCGAGCGTGCTGACTGCTGGTGGCACGCACTGGCCCGTGAAGTGTGTACGCAGTCGCGTCGTCGTCGTTGTTGTCTCACTCGACAGGGCACGAGCACGGCGTCTCTGCCTCAGTCGGCCGAGCTCTCTGCGTGACAGGACATGCCAACGTCCGGCCTCCTCCCCGGCACCAGGTGCACATCAGCATGGACACACTGGGAGAAAGGCGTTATGCATCCTCCGTGCATACATATGCGTTTCGGGAACCTTCACCATGAACCCTACTCGCGTTACCTAAAATGGACGATTTAAAGGTGCCATTGCCACTTTTTCTGATTTAGTTATGCCCGTGTTGATGCGAGCTTGCTGGAGTCATACTGGGCGTCCGAATTGCATAACAAGCGTTTGTGTAAGCAAATAAAAACATAGTGTATTTATTTAACGGGTTGTATGTCATATAGCTGTATAAGCGAAGTTCCCGCGTTTCAGAAGCTCTAACTGGCTTCCTTTCCTTTCGGAGGAGCGGACAACTTCAAATGTTATTTTCTGGTTACTCTCGTCATGAAGCCTGCTTAATTCCCTGCCTGTTTAAAACACAGCCTGCAGCACACTCTACACCCACCTGCGTACCCATCCTCTTCAGTCTCGAGTACCCATCTTCTTCAGTCTCGCGTAGCCATCTTCTGTAGTCTTGATCCACGCTTTGGAAGCCCCAAGTTCCCTGTCCGCAGAATAGTTCGCCATGCCCATGCAGCCCACGCTATAGCGACATGTCACTTTTATCGAGCATATCGTGTTAATTATGATGTCGCTGTGCATGCTGGTAGCTGGAAGCACGCATACACAACACGTGTTATTCAGTGCATGACTGGCGTTGCGAAGGAATAGCAATAGTTATCCATACGATAGCCAACACAAGTCGCATGTGACATGTGTTGTTTGTTTATTGGGTGGTTCACGACACGCTTTTTGCACATTCACGGCTAATGGCGCCGCCCACACTGTTTCGCCGGTGGGCCGCGGGATTGGGAATAGTCCGAGCGGTGCGAGTGTCGAACCCGGGACCTTTGGTACCCAGAGCCCAACACCCTAACCACTCGGCCATCCCCGCCCCCATGTGACATGTGTATCAATACCTTAATTCACAACATTCTTCGGCATAAATTAAACAATAACGAAGTACCCGTCCATCGCCACTTGCCATTTTCATATCGCGAAGAATGCGAACATCAACTGATTGTTTAAGGCTTGAGAAATACTAATTTGCTATCTGAAGAAAAGTTGTAACATGAAACCGAATAAGGCGGAGGTAAAACTAAAATATGCAAATACGGTTCATGAGTATTCTTCCAGGTTTCCCTTCACGCGTTGTCGCCCTGGCACTTACCTCAGTTCCACATTAAACGAAGAACACGTTATTCATCCGGAACTAGAGCAAAATTATAATCTCCATTATTATCTGACAACATGAAATGTTCTCCGAGTCCGCGCCTGTGTAAACGGAAAACGAGGTAATCCGTTGTGACCTTCGGTAGTCGTTGTTTCCCCATTCATTCATATTTCTCTGCATCGTTAATTCCTTCCGTATGAATTATTCGTGCATTATAAATCGTCAGATCTCGCCTCCACGTCTACTAGTTTCGTTCAGCATCGTACACTGTTACACTGTCATTGTCAGGCGGGCTTACTGTGGCACTGTTACACTGTCATTGTCAGGCGGCCTTACCGTGGCACTGTTACACTGTCATTGTCAGGCGGCCTTACCGTGGCACTGTTACACTGTCATTGTCAGGCGGCCTTACTGTGGCACTGTTACACTGTCATTGTCAGGCGGCCTTACCGTGGCACTGTTACACTTTCATTGTCAGGTGGCCTTACTGTGGCACTGTTACACTGTCATTGTCAGGCGGCCTTACCGTGGCACTGTTACACTGTCATTGTCAGGCGGCCTTACTGTGGCACTGTTACACTGTCATTGTCAGGAGGCCTTACCGTGGCACTGTTACACTGTCATTGTCAGGCGGCCTTACCGTGGCACTGTTACACTGTCATTGTCAGGCGGCCTTACTGTGGCACTGTTACACTGTCATTGTCAGGCGGCCTTACTGTGGCACTGTTACACTGTCATTGCCAGGTGGCCTTACCGTGGCACTGTTACACTGTCATTGTCAGGCGGCATTACCGTGGCACTGTTACACTGTCATTGTCAGGCGGCCTTACTGTGGCACTGTCACACTGTCATTGTCAGGCGGCCTTACCGTGGCACTGTTACACTGTCATTGTCAGGCGGCCTTACTGTGGCACTGTTACGCTGTCATTGTCAGGCGGCCTTACCTTGGCACTGTTACACTGTCATTGTCAGGCGGCCTTACTGTGGCACTGTTACACTGTCATTGTCAGGCGGCTTTACCGTGGCACTGTTACACTGTCATTGTCAGGCGGCCTTACCGTGGCACTGTTACACTGTCATTGTCAGGCGGCCTTACTGTGGCACTGTTACACTGTCATTGTCAGGCGGCCTTACCGTGGCACTGTTACACTGTCATTGTCAGGCGGCCTTACCGTGGCACTGTTACACTGTCATTGTCAGGCGGCCTTACCGTGGCACTGTTACACTGTCATTGTCAGGCGGCCTTACTGTGGCACTGTTACACTGTCATTGTCAGGCGGCCTTACCGTGGCAGACGGACACGTGTACAGTGGTACACCGTCACGAGCAGGCGATTTTGCATTGGCCTCTGCTGGCCACCCCGGAGCTCTGCAATTTTCCTTAATGATTTAGGTAAGTGGGATGTTTTGGTGCTACGGTCCGATGAACTTCACGCGAATCCTGTTAAGCTGACCTGGTATATATCGGTGGCAATATGCTTAGCGAACACTGCTCTCTTTCATACTAACAAGAGCGTGTGTCCCAGGGGCAACGCGCGCTCGCATTTCGTTCCCGGCTGAGGTCAACTGGCATCGGAGCGTTGGTGGTGCGGGAAACGTCTAATTAACGTTATGTTGTTGAATTTGAATAGGTGGTCAAGTTGAACCTACGCACCACGCTCTGCGTAGCTTGAGCCCAGTCCTGGCCCGGCCAGCCTAGCAATCATTGGGGACTAAGTTGGCTAAGAAGGTAATGCTATTGGAAAGCATCTACGCCAAACATAACGACATAACTGGATTATTCGGAATATCGCCAAACGCCTGAAAAAAAAAAAAACTGAACTGGGGGTGGATAAGAGTGATATACAAAAATATTGATAGGAAAAACATCGCACATGATATGCTTGTGGCTCTGGCCCGTTTGATGCTTATTTACAATAATTATCATGACTTCATGTTCGCAACATGTTTGGATCAGTGTTGCGTTTCGATAAGTGAGGCAGTCTGTAACTTGGACTATGCCGGATGTGACTGCACGAACATTCAAAGGTCCGTGGTAAATGTTGGATAAGCTGCTGATGGCGTATACAGGAGCAGAGTTTGGCCGATGTTTTAATCGGACGCTGTTCTCTACTGGCTAAGTGATGATGTGACATGTTTTTTTTTCGCACAGCACGCTCTGCACTTTGAAATTTTGCTCGCAACTGTTGGGTTAGTAAATACGCGCTGCCAGCTGCCTGCGTGATCACAAAAGTTGGGCATAAGTTGGGCACAAGTTTGGCTCGGGTATGGCTGGCGCGGCCATACTCGAGCGGCGACTCACGGAGACGAGGCGATCTGGCAGCTTTTCAAGGCCAGGTTACCAACACCTGGGTGTGCCGAACAAACAGCGCACATTTTCGACGGGAGTTTCATTACTCCTGCGTGATGCTGGGAGGGAGTGATTTTGCAGGGGGTTGGGAATTCCAGCCCGTGTATTCTTCGGGTATTGGATATGCGTCCCCCTGATGACGTGGGGTGTCTTCAAGCGACCTGGACGTATAGCCGAGTTTGATATATATTCTGGTCCCGGTGTGGGTTGTTTGTTGTGCTTCCTCAGACAATATGTATGCATCAATCTATGTACATACGGTAGTGGTAGGCATTCACTGCTGACACCTGCCCGCCACAGAAGCAGCTGTTTCTCAACACATTTAATCAGCATGGGCATACTGACCGGGTACATCAAAGGAATATAAGTAGGTGTCATTGCGTGTAAAGAAAGCATACGACCTTCAATATACCAGGAGGTGTTGAGTTGACATCAAAAGTAACGTTAAGGATTATACTTTATTACTAAACGTTTCGGCCAGGGGCCATCGCCATCGTAAGTAGGTGTCAATTGATTTGCAGTGTAGACATACACAAACTTTAACCATTTGTTAACATGAGCCCGACTATCGTTTTTAATTTTGTTCCAACAAGTCATTCGCTGTTTTGCTGCATATACCGTTGATTGCATTGCGTACCCAAAATGTGTGTGTCCTATATGACCTCATCTCAATTTCCCCCGTTCTGTTGCTCTCAGCCATTGAACGTGGCTGCCGGGCAGAAGGCGGGAAAAGTTCGCTACTGGGACTCGCCCTGGCGACTAGGAGCCTCCGATTAGGACGATTACGACTACCGCTGTTCCCATAAGAAGTGAAAGCCCGCTGCGGCCTCGCCGAGCCTTTCGACGTTCTGTGATGAGATGAATGCGACTCTGCCGGTCGTCAGTTGGGAGGGGTGGCAGCCGGGCCTGCTGCCTGAGCGCGTGGCACGCCGGCGGACCGTCTCCGCTCCGGCTGTGGTTCACGGTTCCTGACGGATGTGGTCCACAGCTCCTGACGGACGTGGTCCAAGGCTCCTGACGGATGTGGTCCACGGCTCCTGGCGGATGTGGTCCACGGATCCTGATGGATGTGGTCCACGGCTCCTGGCGGATGTGGTCCACGGCTCCTGGCGGATGTGGTCCACGGATCCTGACGGATGTGGTCCACGGCTCCTGACGGATGTGGTCCAAGGATCCTGACGGATGTGGTCCACGGCTCCTGGCGGATGTGGTCCACGGCTCCTGACGGATGTGGTCCACGGCTCCTGGCGGATGTGGTCCACGGCTCCTGACGGATGTGGTCCACGGCTCCTGGCGGATGTAGTCCACGGCTCCTGACGTGTGGTCCACGGCTCCTGACGGATGTGGTCCACGGCTCCTGGCGGATGTAGTCCACGGCTCCTGACGTGTGTGGTCCACGGCTCCTGACGTGTGTGGTCCACGGCTCCTGACGGATGTGGTCCACGGCTCCTGGCGTATGTAGTCCACGGCTCCTGACGTGTGTGGTCCACGGCTCCTGACGTGTGTGGTCCACGGCTCCTGACGGATGTGGTCCACGGCTCCTGGCGGATGTAGTCCACGGCTCCTGACGTGTGTGGTCCACGGCTCCTGACGGATGTGGTTCACGGCTCCTGACGGATGTGGTCCACGGCTCCTGGCGGATGTAGTCCACGGCTCCTGACGTGTGTGGTCCACGGCTCCTGACGGATGTGGTCCGCAGCTCCTGACGTATGTGTTCCACGGCTCCTGACGACTGGGCTCATCGCGTGCCATTTCAAACCATGCCCATTTCAAACTCCTGGTCGCGAGGTGCTAATATGTGGCAAGAAATAGTTCACATGTGCTAAAATGCCGACTATTTCCCTATTTATCTTAGGATTACCTTCACCCTCGGCCTAAGCACCCATTGCCCACCGTGGTACAGGAGCGGCCTGTGCGGCTGTGTGTCGGAGCCGTGGTGCAGGAAGGGTGTGTCGCTGTGGCCAGGCGACCACCGTCTGCCTGTAGTGTATAGTAACCTGCAGTAGTTACAGTGTGCGCTGTACAGCCATCGAAACACAGCACTGTGTTATCACGATCTCCGGTGATGCAGGGGCCGCCGGCGGCTCGGGGTCGCCGGCGGCCAGCGGCAGTGATGTTCTGGTGTTGTGATGGAACACCACGGCCATTGATTTCCTGCCATATCCTCCGACTGGCCGGCCATTGCGGCCATTTGTGTCGCGGGAGAGGGCTGTCGTGGTGGTCGACATCCTGGTACAGACGCGGGATGGCTCGGCCAGCTGTGCTCACGGTACGATTGATGAAGGCAGAACTCCCACAGGCTCCAGCAATCTGCGGCCACTAAATATATGGCGTGTACAACGCGTCCTCGTGACATGCGCTTCATCTGTTCTGGCGAATTATGTTCGCCGCGGGCATTTGGAAAACGAGCGTGACGATGCCAGCGGATATTCAGTCGGAATCAGCCGGTATTTCTACTCGGAACTCGGTCGTAACTTCGCGATGGTGTCATGGTAAGCATGATTTAAAGCTGACGTTCGTGCCTTGAAATGTGTCAGAGCCACAAGTCTTGAAGTACTTCGAAATGCCACAAGTTTATCTTGTTTTTTTCCAGTGCATTTATTCACAATTCCAAACAATTTTACATTGCATACTTCCCCCATAAGTAACGAGATCCGAGCAAGTCATCAGCAATTCTTGAATGTTATTTTGTGTACGATACTGATGATCTATTGTAACTAAAGCGGGGTATCTTGGTCAGTAGTTGTTGCTGGGAAGCTGAACTGATAGCATTTTAAATGGGATGATGCTATAGGCGTTCCCCACGATCGGTGCCTTTATGCTGGGCTAGAAAAGTCACACATCGTGCTGCACTAAGCTTTGCTTATATCAAGGCGATTCATGTTTTGCGCCGCTCTCGTGAATGAAGATTGTCCATCGGTGTTCATGGTACTTTTGGCGTTTAAAAAAATTTTATTTCTGAAGTCTAGTTTTTTATTCGGGAAGGAAGAAATGTACTCACAAAGCCTGTGTTACCCAATTCAGCAGATGTGTTTCCGGGACAGAAGAATGGAGCTCGAAATCTAGTCATGGACGCTGATTTCAAGATGCAATCATCTTCCGAACTTCACTCGACAGTTGCGTTGAAGGTTGTATCAGAATACATGAAACCAGAGTATCAGAATTCAAAATACACTGAAAGTTGTATTGGATTACACAATGGTTTTTGGCTGCCTATAGGATCGTCCGTACATTTCCGTGAGAGATCCTGCATGGTCTGAAGTCTCCGGTTTTAGCTGTCTGTTGGATCGTCCTGAGCTTGAGAGACCCTGCGGGCTCTAAGATCTGACAGTTCCCGTTTCACGAATGGCTCTGCAGGATTTAGAGTGGTGAGGTCATACATGAAGGTAGGAACAGAGGTGAATGAGGCAGCTACACCCTTACCCCAGCCTCGAAGCTAGGTGTGCGCATCCCAACTTCTGGACAAAAGTACATAGTTATGAATCACTGTGGGTTGGAATTGTCAGCGGTGTGATCGGGCTCTAACTGTGATAAAATAATGCCGGGAAGACCCATCAGTCATGAATAGCATTGTAAGTGAGCCAGCTAAGTCCAGCACACCCTAACCCTTCACTCCACAAGTTGTCCAATTGAAGTTTGTCATCTGCCACTGTGTTCTGTGCCTTCATCCCGTACGCTTGTAAAATCGGTTCTACATCATTCAGCACACCCGTGGCAAAGATTGGCATGGTTTGGCCATTATGCTAAACCTGAAATGGTTTGGCTGATAAATTACTCCTGGATAAATGGAGAAATGAAGAAGAATTTGCATACTCCTTTCTTTCATGAGAAAGGAGTTTCACTAAAACGATTCCCTTCGTCATCGATGTGGTATTAATGTGCTACAATTAACTGTGCGTCCGCAACGGTCAAACAAGCACGTTGCCCGCGGGATGTCGCCAAGAATCTTGCTGCCTGCGTTCGTGGGCCACCATTTCGTCGGTTGGGGTTTATTGCGTTACATTTGGAGGAATTCAGGGGGGGAAAAGGCTCGTGATATTAACATATATTCAGTGAAAGGACGTGGAAAGTCGGAGGCAGCCACCATATCCTGTTGTGGGGGGGGGGGGGGGCGGAGAGCGAGTTTAGAGGCGTACCGGACCATAGCGGCCATTTGCGCCGCCTTTAAAGCGAGTGGGCTTTGTCAGCAATTCTAAGACAAGTGTATATTTACGTTAAGGGAGTCTTACATTTTAGTGTGTGTGTGATGTTACGGTGCTGAAGGGCAGTTTGGGCGGGGGGCATCTCTCCGATTTTTAGTGTTTTTAGTTTTACTTTACTCCTCCGCAAGATAATGTGTAGTTGAGGTGGGGAGGGTGACGAAGAATGTTGGTTTTGCCAGGATGCCGGCATTAGCCTACTCTTGTCGAAGAGCACCGAGGGGTCTTTACCGTGCGAACAAGGAGGTTATTCTCCACACCGCCTATCACGAACAAGGAGGTTATTCTCCACACCGCCTATCACGCCGGCTGCCGCGTGTTCGTTGTTAATAGTAGAAGCATGTTTCATGAAGGGTTGTGAGTGAGGATAGTGTGGTGTTTTTGCACTTGGGTTCATCTACGTCCATTGTACTTCTGGGGAGCAGTTTTACGTTACAGATTGCGAGGAAAATCGGCTCATCTACGTCCGATGTCACCTCTGGGTAATCGTGTTGCGCTATGTTAATTTTAAGGCAAATCGGCTTATCTATGTCCGACGGTACCGCTAGGTAGCCATGTATTTCGAATGGGAAAGCGAATCGGCTCATGTACGTCCAGTGCCATTCGTGGATGGTTATTCACGTTATTCCGAGTGTATGCGCGGGCATGCATTGCGTGTTGAAGTGCGTGTTGGTGGCGTGGTGCCTACAATTCTCCTGCTAGTTTTGTGGCATAACCAAATAGTAATTGGAGGATTTCTGGGTGCTTGTCACCCAGAAGCGATGGAAGCGAAAGGGCGATGCCCTCTTTTTTGCAGAAGGCCTTAAGTGGTTGTCTTTGAGCGTCAAAGCTTTTACAGTATAGCGGGATGTGGCCTATGCATAATATGATGTTACAGATGTCGCAGTGAGGTGTTGTATAATGGCCATCCCCTAGTTTAGGCTGTGTTAGTTTGGTGCAACCAGTTTTAAGTCAAGTGAGGATGACTTGCTTTGGACGCTGTGACTTATTTAATCTGTGCATGTGCCTTGGTTTGATATGGGTGTGGTTGGAGAGGTGAGGTGAGGTGAGGTGTAGAGTTGTGTTGTGTCCATGTGTTCTGGTGATGCTTACGTATGTGGCGTTGTTAGGAGTGCTTTGCAATCGTCTGCCGAATATTCATGTTTGGATAAGTGGTCGATGTTAAGGCTTGCTTTGCCAGCCCATCCGCTTGCTCGTTTCCCGGAATGTTGGCATCGCCCTGAATCCGGAGGAAGGAAAGGTTCTTCACGTTAAGGGCCACGGCTTGTTGGATTCGATCAATGACTGGATGTGGGCAGTCGTGTGTGTTGCTAATTGACTGAAGGACTGATTTTGGAATTTGAACGAATTACTACCCTGCAAGCGCACGGAGTATGTTGACGCGCTTCGCGCATCTCTTCGAGATGGCAGTGATATGTGTATTGAAGCTTATGGTTTGGTCCATGTTTACTCCTAAGAACTTGAAACTTTTCACCTGTTCGATGGCTTTACCGTCGATGTTAAAGAAAGTTGTGGGTGTGGGGCGGAGCCAACTATATATGTTTGTGGCCGATCTTTCTGCGTACAGGGTGAAGCCCCAAGTTTTGCACCACTTCTCTATGTGGTCTAGAGCTGTTTTAATTGTTTTATCAGCTTTTAGGAAGCATTTTGCTGTTGTCCAAATGGCTGTCGTCCGCGAAAGGTGAATATTGAAGTGATGTGTCAGTGTGATCAGCAAGTATGCTGTCAATCATAATGAGGAAGAGGCTCGGCGAGAGCACGCTCCCCTGCGCCAGGCCCTGATCCTGAGGTGTGGTGCTTGATGTGGCGCTGCCGCATCTGACCTTATTGGTCCTGTCTCTGAGGAAGTTGAGAATGAAGCCTGCCATGTATCCGCGTAGGCCTATCTTCTGGATTGTGTGTGTTAGTGCGGACTTGATAACTCGGTGGAATGCGGCAGTGATGTTTAAGTATGCAGCTATTGCTGTGCGTTTGATGCATAGACCATTTTGATGTCGTGGAATAGCCCAATGAGAGTGTCTGTGGTTGATTTTTGACGCTAGAAGGCGCACTGAAATTCGTCGAGCAGGTCATGCTCTAGAAAGTGTCGCAATCGTGTGTTGACCATGCGCTGAACCAGCTTACTAGCGCGCTTGTAGCCTATGCCATTTTGGGGTGGAATGATCTTTATGCGGCTTTGAAAGTTGGATGACTTCACTTTCCCGCCAAGTAGCAGGGAATGTGTCGCTTAGGTACAGATCGTTATTGGCCGCTAGTAAGAGTACGTTAGACAATTTTTCCTGAGATGTTTAAAAAACGGGTAATGCATGTCGTCCGGCCCAACCGACGTGTTTCCAGACTTGCTGAGGGCAAGTGTAATTCGTGTATAGTTAATGATTGATTGTTGTCTTCTGTGTTGTTTGAGTTCAAGTTTGTATTGGAGGCGAGGGCATCCGGAGAGTTTACTATGGTGGTGCCGTAGGTGTTGTTGCCAGAGACGCTGTCGTAGTGTAGTTTAAAGCGGTCTACGACTTGTGGGTCAGTAATGCGCTGTCCTCTCACCGTCCTGGAGAAAGGGGCTGATGGTGGGCGTTTCGGGTTGAAGAGCTTCATCTGGTCCCATATTCTGCCGGTAGGGGTGAACCTATTGAATTTTGATGCGAGTGACTGCCAACAGTTTTGGCGTGTTCGAATTGTGTACCGACAGTTGTGTTGGGACTGTCTGTATGCTGATAGGTGTGCTTCGCACACGCATCTTTTGTGCTGTTTGTGTGCGCGGCGCCGTGCAGCGATTGCCCTTTGACAGTCCGAGGTCCACCATGGCGCTGATGCCTTTTTCCGAGGTGCATTACTTTTCGGGACTGAGTCTCGTGCTGCTGAGCTGATGACAGTGAATATTGGGTATGATGGGAGGAGTTTGCAATTGTTGAGTGTTTTATGCAATAGCAAGTGAGTCTCTTATTAAGTCTAAACGCTTTATAACTTTATATAGGGTGTACCTAGCAGTGGATTCAGCACCTTCCTTCGGGATGTGATACTGATGAGATTGTCTATGGTAGCACAATGGGTATGATGGGAGGAGTTTGTAATTGTTGAGTGTGTTATGCAATAGGAAGTGAGTCTCTTATTAAGTCTAAACGCTTTATAACTTTATATAGGGTGTACCTAGCAGTGGATTCAGCACCTTCCTTCGGTATGTGATACTGATGAGATTGTCTATGGTAGCACAATGGGAGTGTGTTATGCAATAGCAAGTGCATTGGTGCTAGATAGGCTGCGATATATAGCTTCCTAGGAACTTGAGGTAAGGGATTGATTGGGGTGAGAGTATGTACATTTCTAGTACCTTTTCCAGATAGGCTTAACCCAGATGGGCCCCTGTGGCTCTAATTAAGCCTTAACACTTTATGACTTTATGACTTTATTGTTTCGATTTTGCTTAGCTCTGAATTTGCAAGGTTGATGTCCACCGTATCCTCGAATTTTGTCCAGTCCGCTCTTCTCAAGTTTCAAGATGGTCTGAATAGTTTGGTGTGGTGGATGGCGTTCGTGCTGAGCCTAATTGTGATTGGTTGGTGGTCGCTCAGCCGGGGTCGTCTTAGACTGACCAGTCCAATAGTGAGCTTAATCGTTGGGAACAGCACCTTAAATAAATGCAACTGTTCGATCCTCCTAAGGTCGGATTGTGGCGGGTGGTGGCCCCGGCGTTTAGAAGTACTGAGTTGTGGTCTGAGATTAACTGGTGAATTTCGCGGCCTCTAGTGTCCGTCTGGTTGCTTCCCCAGGAGGGGTGTTTAGCGTAAATTATCCCAAAATGAGAATTGGTGGGGGAGCCTGAAGCAGCAAGTCGCTCAACTCCTGTTGTGTGGGGGTTGCAGCTGACGGTGAGATGTATAGCGAGATAACTGTTGTTCGGCGATGGCCGATTTTGAGGCTGACTACAAAACAGTTCAGGGAAGGATTTAGCGTTACTCGATGATGAGGAATGCTGCTAGCGATGAGTATGGCTGCGTCCCACTTCCGAAGTGGACTGTTTACGTTGTCGACATGCCAAGTATAGCCTGAAATCCTGTTCTAATTTGAGTCTGAGTCTCGAAAATGAGTTTCTTGGAGCCAGACTAGTAATGGTTTTTGTTGTAGGAATTCTGATTTAAATTCTATGAATTTTCCCAGAAAAAACCGGTATTGCACTGTAGGAAGGCATTCATTGCCGAACGTGCTTATGGTCTGTTGGTGTTCCCACACCGGGGTGGTGTCGATGTCGTGTTCGGGGGAAAGTTGTATCCGGTGGATGGTGTGTGGTGTGTCTGACACCGGTTGCCGGGCACTGGTGATACGGATTCTGGGAGGTGATTGGATTGTGTTCCGATGGGTGCGATGTTTGCGCTTGGGAGGCGAAGTAGATTCGGTCGGGATTGGTTGGGTTGAGGTTTTGGGTTCGGTCTGGGTGGTCCCGGTCTGGGTTGCGACATCGGACGAGGTTTTGTGATGGGTTTGGGTGATAGCGCAGGTGGTGTGGGAGTCGGTTTTGGCAGGAGACGGTGGCGGTGTGCTTGTGGGCGGTCTGTATGGTGGCTGAGGTGGCTTTCGGATTTGGCCTTGGTTTGGGCCGGTCGAATGGGTGGGGCAGGGGCTGGGGGCCCGGGGGCGGGAGTGCTGGGAATGCGTCAGGGTGGTGGGGGTGAATGCTGTCCGGTTGGAGGCAGGGTGACGAAGGGATACGGCTACGTCCTGTGATGAATGGGGTGGGAGGTGGGGGTATGTGTGAGGGAGGGTATCCTTTTGTGCTTGGCCGTGAATACTGCTGCTTGAGATATTTTCCTTTGTGCGAGTTCGATGCGTGACCTCGATTCGGCGACGTCCGAGGCCCCACAGTCTGTCTGTCTGTCTGTCTGTCTGTCTGTCTGTCTGTCTGTCTGTCTGTCTGTCTGTCTGTCTGTCTGTCTGTCTGTCTGTCTGTCTGTCTGTCTGTCTGTCTGTCTGCGTCAGTTGTCAGTCTCGAAAACGAACTTTGGATATTCCCCAGAACATGTTTCTGTGGATCCCGTACCTTGCTTGGGACGTGTCGAGTCTGCATGACTTATCCAAGCAATTTCTGTTCTTCATAAAACGGAGTTAAATTGAGTCTCGAGTGGACAGATTAAAATGAACGGTCTGGGGATAGCCTCACATAAGGGGCCAAGGTGGTATGGATCGATGACGACACCCCACCCCCCACCCCCACCCCCTCAGTGCAATGATGAGGTGAATTAAATGCAAAGCATATGATTTAAAGATGGTCTTGGAGCGGAATTGAGGAGAGAGTCACGCCATGATCGGCATGCAAATGGCTCGCACCAAACGAAACCTTGTACTAGTGCAAGTATCGCTAAGTAAGCTCCACATCGTGGTATTGTATGTGATTTTGTTGTATGTATTACACCATAACACTTTCCACCCCGTTGAGAAACGCCAGATGCGTGCCCGTCTACTGCTCAAAGAATTCGCCTGTAAAGCATATCGCTTCTGGAAGAGGCTACACTTGATGTCACATAGCAAATCTCGATCTTTTCGCCCGTGACATCACACATCTTCATTCCAAGAAAAAGAAAAAACATGTCCTCCAGCGATTAGGAAATCTGGCCATGTTGCTGTTTTTCGTCCGTTCTTTTACTTGTGCAAATAGAGAGACGGGTTACGAACTTCATCTCGGCGCGTTCTTGCCATGTAGACGAGACAATTTAACTAGATGGTAGCTTGAGGAATTGGACGTTTTTACGATGACTTCGGGCGGATCGCCGCATGTGTGTCATTTTGTGACATTGATGGGGGGGGGCAGATGTTCAGATGTTCTGGATGACATTTTCCTCCGGAGGAGCGCAATCGGCTGCAAAAAAAATTGCTGAGTGGGGAGGGGATGTACTAGAGCGTTCTGGACGGGCGCCTCCATAGACTCAATGGTAAAGCTTCGGTCTGATGGGGGGGGGGGGCAAGCCCCCTCCCCAAGCGCATACAAAGTGACACCCCCAGATGACCGTATTTCGTTCGGACGTGATGCGAAACGTTCGACCGATATTACAAAGTTGCCAGATAGCACACGATGCGTCCGCCGCACGTGACTCATCACGACCACATCATGTTTACTCGCGGAATGTGTGAGCGGGCGTGCCGATGCGCGCGGCCGCCAGGAGACGGCTGGTGGACACGTGGCGGTGCGCCGCATCGACACGTGACGGTGCGCCGCGGACGCTGCCCACAGGTCGGCTGATCGCTGCCGCATTGATTCTAGAACCATCCGGTGTTTAATGAACGCGTCCGCTCCGATTTCCGCTTTTCTCTCGCAGCCTGGGGCGGAACTTCCCGTCCTGTCCCCCCCCCCTCAGTCCGACCTTCCGTGACCCGACGCGGCGGTGGTGCGGCTCCACGGTCGGCCATTGCCGGGCCGGCCCGGTCCGACCGGTCCTATCCTGTCCCGTCCAGTCTAGTTCCAGGCTGTGGCGTGGGTCGGGCGGACGCCCGGCAAATCACAGACATCGCACGTGCCGCCTCGCACATGGTTGCGGCTGCCACAGTCGGAGAGTCGGCCTGGAGACTGTCGCCATCAGCTGGAGACTCGCCGTCAGCTGGATACTGTCGCCGTCAGCTGGAGACTGTCGCCATCAGTAGGAGACAGTCGCCGTTAGCTGGAGACTGTCGCCATCAGTAGGAGACTGTCGCCGTCAGCTGGAGACTGTCGCCGTCAGCTGGAGACTATCGCCGTCAGCTGGAGACTGTCGCCGTCAGCAGGAGACTATCGCCGTCAGCTGGAGACTGTCGCCGTCAGCAGAAGACTGTCGCCATCAGTAGGAGACGGTCGCCGTTAGCTGGAGACTGTCGCCATCAGTAGGAGACAGTCGCCGTTAGCTGGAGACTGTCGCCATCAGTAGGAGACTGTCGCCGTCAGCTGGAGACTGTCGCCGTCAGCAGGAGACTATCGCCGTCAGCTGGAGACTGTCGCCGTCAGCAGAAGATTGTCGCCGTCAGCAGAAGACTGTCGCCGTCAGCAGGAGACTATCGCCGTCAGCTGGAGACTGTCGCCGTCAGCTGGAGACTGTCGCCGTCAGCTGGAGACTGTCGCCGTCAGCTGGAGACTGTCGCCGTCAGCTGGAGACTGTCGCCACCAGCTGCCCCGTGCTGCGACGACCGGCTGCATTATTTAGCGCCTGTCGTGTTGTGAACATGCACATTAGCCGTCGGTCGGTAGTTGGCGAGGACGGCCGGGGAATCGGTAGCCGCCGACCGGGCTGTGTATCCGCCAGACGGCCGGCCACCGAGGGCAGCCTGCCAGCGTGGGCAGACCGGAGAGGGAGCACCGGTTGCCACCGACCGGGCTCTGTATCCACCAGACGGTCCGACACCGAAGGCAGCCTACCATCGTGGGCAGACCAGAGAGGGAGAGAGAGAGAGAGCGAACTGGTGGGCCGCGGCGGCGCTGGTGTTTTTGCTGTCCGTATATGGGCGCGTTAACCGCGCGGCGGGCGGCGTCTCCGTGCGGTATTCTCCGCCCTGCTTTTAGCTGGAGCACATCGACGGCGACCAACCAGTGAAAGAAGCCAGGGCTAGAGAGAGAGAGAGAGGGAGGGAGGCAGACAGACAGACAGACAGACACAGAGAGAGAGAGAGAGAGAGAGAGAGAGAGAGAGAGAGAGAGAGAGAGAGAGAGAGAGAGAGAGAGAGAGAGAGAGAGAGAGAGAGAGAGAGAGAGAGACAGAGAGACAGAGAGACAGAGAGACAGAGAGACAGAGAGACAGAGAGCGCGCGCGCGCGTTTCCGGGTCGACTGGCGGTTGGCGGAGAGAGACCGGTGCTGTGTGGTGGCGTGTGGGAGGACATGACCGTAGGCCGGTGACCAAAAGAGTTCGGGTATGCAAATCCGCGCAGGTGGGGCGTCGAGTATGCCGAGCTTGCCAGGTGGCCGCTGGGAAAGCGTTGGAAAGGACGCACACAGACGGTTAGCACCGCCGCCCTGCTCACCTGGTAGCTTCACTGCCCTGCTCACCTGCCACTGTCTCTGCTCTGCTCACCTGACATTTGCACTGTACTGCCCACCTGTCACTACCTCTGATCTGCTCACCTGGCGTTTCCACTGTCCTCACCTGCCACTACCTCTGCTTTGCTTACCTGACATTGCCTCTGTTCCGCTCACATGGCATTGCCCCCCCCCCCTCCATGCCCACGTAGCATTACCTCTGCTTCCGTGGCACTGCCTCTGCTCACGTGGCATCACCTCTGTTCACGTGGCATTACATCCGCTGTGGTCGCGTGGCATAACTGATACTGCATAGCTGATAACATGAAATATAATATAAGCATTCCAAGCACAAATGGTTCCACATAGAATGCATGTGATTTTTGCGCTGATGTTCCCATATGAAACGCAGCAAACCCTTTTGTTTACTTTATGATATTGCTTGTATTACGTGTTTTGGCGTCACCGGTGCAATTAATAGTGCCGTTGCCGTTATTGTCAGCTTATCGGTATCATCACAGAGGGCGGGGGATTCGCGGAGGGACGGCCTCAATGTTTCTGGCACCTAAGCAACTGTATGGACGGAATATTTCCAAAGACTGCTGCTTGCCGACCGTTTTGGCATGGCGGATATTTCGGCTCCGCCTCTTTACAGCCGCCGTTTTCAGTTCCAGCGTGGTGTTATGGGACCACATTTTAAGTTAAATTATTAGGGTGCCAACACAACGTTAAGGGCCAGGGGCAAGGGACCTTCAAAAGTATACAAATGGCGACCCAGGTACTCCCAATATCCCGGAACGCGAACTTTTACAATTTTCGGCGTTGAACGGGCAATACAAATTATATTAAATAATGCCAAATAAAAATATCGTTTGTACTTGCAGTCTGAAGCGCGTGGTTAGAGCCAAGTCCTGATTATTCTGAGCATCTCAAATCGATACGAAAATCATCTGCAGTATGTTCCCTGGTCACCGGCCATCTGCAGTATGTTCCATGGTCACCCGCCGGCCAGTGGTTCCGTGCAGTATGTTCCATGGTCACCCATCGGCCATCTCCAGTATGTTCCATGGTCACCCGCCGGCCAGTGGTTCCGTGCAGTATGTTCCATGGTCACCCACCGGCCAGTGGTTCCGTGCAGTATGTTCCATGGTCACCCACCGGCCAGTGGCTCCGTGCAGTATGTTCCATGGTCACCCACCGGCCAGTGGCTCCGTGCAGTATGTTCCATGGTCACCCACCGGCCAGTGGTTCCGTGCAGTATGCTCCATGGTCACCCGCCGGCCAGTGGTTCCGTGCAGTCTGTTCCATGGTCACCTACCGGCCATCTGCAGTATGTTCCATGGTCACCCACCGGCCAGTGATTCCGTGCAGTATGTTCCATGGTCACCCACCGGCCAGTGGTTCCGAGCAGCTTGTGCCAAATTCATGACATCAAATGAATTGATGGTAGATTGTGGACTGGAATGTCCATTTGAATTGTCCGACGGCCTTGCAATCAACAGGCGGCTGAGCCATATTGTCGACTTATCTTGTGTTTGGTTTGTAATCACCGGGCTCGTTTGGCTGTTGAAGGCAACAGGTCGATCTAATTGGTTGGCCAGTGGTCGCTTCATGTGCCGTCACATCGCCTGAGGCTATAGGCCGGCAACTGCGCAGTGAACAATGTGGATCTAACCATCTGGACCCGCAGCGATTATATGACTTAAGTTCACCACAAGTGAGTGCCCCACATCAAGCGTAGTATTATAGTTCAGTTCTGACAGGATTGATTACGAATAGCTGACATTCCCAGTGAAGATTTGATGCGATTTTGGTTTTAGGGCGTGTTCAACTTGCCGTCATATCCACCCTATTATGTCGAGAGTGGATGAAGGGAAGCAACGCGTAGCACAGCTTCGCAATGGGTGGCTGAATGTGTTGTTTTGCTAGTTATTATTTAGGCTAGCTAGTTATTATTGGCCCAGAGCGTTGCAACATGTCCAGTTGAGCTGCACATGGAGTTGCAGCAGCCTGAGATGTTCACGTGACCAGCAGAACCCGAACGTCGCCGTCAATTAAGCCATGACTCCAGTGCGGTCCGGTAGCACATATTACTATGGCGGGAAAATATGCCACTGTCATATGGGTATAACAGCTTGTGACTGAAATGATTACCTTGATATTTGGTTTGCAAATCAGTGCGCTGGTCTGCGGTAAGCGGGCGGAATGGTCGGCTACCGAAGCGCCGCCGGTGCTCTCAACGACACGCCGAGCCCCTGGTGAGCGCCACCCTGAGAAAGCTGGTGCTGCCTGCCGGTGGGTGCCGACCCAGCCCTCTGCTCTGATGGGGGTGTCTGCTGGGCACGACTGGAAGTCATGGACGGTACTGGGTCCGATCTCCGGAGAACAAACGTAGTCGGATAATTCCCTCTTGCTTGCTACCAGACGACCGGCCTGCTGTCACTCGTGACTGGGGAGCCGTGTGGTGACTGACCGGACACGAGTGACTGGGGAGCCGTGTGGTGACTGGCCTGACACGAGTGACTGGGGAGCCGTGTGACGACCGGCCTGCTGTCACTCGTGACTGGGGAGCCGTGTGACGACCGGCCTGCTGTCACTCGTGACTGGGGAGCCGTGTGATGACTGGCCTGACACGAGTGGCTGGGGAGCCGTGTGGTGACTGACCTGACACGAGTGACTGGGGAGCCGTGTGATGACTGGCCTGACACGAGTGACTGGGGAGCCGTGTGGTGACTGGCCTGCTGTCACTCGTGACTGGGGAGCCGTGTGGTGACTGACCGGACACGAGTGACTGGGGAGCCGTGTGGTGACTGGCCTGACACGAGTGACTGGGGAGCCGTGTGACGACCGGCCTGCTGTCACTCGTGACTGGGGAGCCGTGTGACGACCGGCCTGCTGTCACTCGTGACTGGGGAGCCGTGTGATGACTGGCCTGACACGAGTGACTGGGGAGCCGTGTGGTGACTGACCTGACACGAGTGACTGGGGAGCCGTGTGATGACTGGCCTGACACGAGTGACTGGGGAGCCGTGTGGTGACTGGCCTGACACGAGTGACTGGGGAGCCGTGTGGTGACTGGCCTGACACGAGTGACTGGGGAGCCGTGTGATGACTGACCTGACACGAGTGACTGGGGAGCCGTGTGGTGACTGACCTGACACGAGTGACTGGGGAGCCGTGTGGTGACTGGCCTGACACGAGTGACTGGGGAGCCGTGTGGTGACTGACCTGACACGAGTGACTGGGGAACCGTGTGGTGACTGACCTGACACGAGTGACTGGGGAGCCGTGTAGTGACTGACCTGACACGAGTGACTGGGGAGCCGTGTGGTGACTGGCCTGACACGAGTGACTGGGGAGCCGTGTGGTGACTGACCTGACACGAGTGACTGGGGAACCGTGTGGTGACTGACCTGACACGAGTGACTGGGGAGCCGTGTAGTGACTGACCTGACACGAGTGACTGGGGAGCCGTGTGGTGACTGACCTGACACGAGTGACTGGGGAGCCGTGTGGTGACTGGCCTGACACGAGTGACTGGGGAGCCGTGTGATGACTGACCTGACACGAGTGACTGGGGAGCCGTGTGGTGACTGACCTGACACGAGTGACTGGGGAGCCGTGTGGCGGACGGTCATTGTCGGTCGGCTGATGATGATGTCTGAGTGTGCCAGGAAGGGCGCAGATTATGTCGGCTCGGCCTCTCCGGAGCTGAAATCCGGAGCGGACCGGTAATTGCCGGCCCGGGCTCGGCTGTCCGGTGTCGTGTGCACCGTGTGATCGGCTGTGGTGTCGTGTGTACCGTGTAGTCGGCTGTGGTGTCGTGTGTACCGTGTGGTCGGCTGTGGTGTCGTGTGTACCGTGTGGTCGGCTGTGGTGTCGTGTGTACCGTGCAGTCGGCTGTCCGGTGTCGTGTGAACCGTGTGGTCGGCTGTGGTGTCGTGTGTACCGTGCAGTCGGCTGTGGTGTCGTGTGTACCGTGCAGTCGGCTGTGGTGTCGTGTGTACCGTGTGGTCGGCTGTGGTGTCGTGTGTAGCGTGTGGTCGGCTGTGGTGTCGTGTGTACCGTGTGGTCGGCTGTGGTGTCGTGTGTACCGTGCAGTCGGCTGTGGTGTCGTGTGTACCGTGTGGTCGGCTGTGATGTCGTGTGTACCGTGTGGTCGGCTGTGGTGTCGTGTGTACCGTGTGGTCGGCTGTGGTGTCGTGTGTACCGTGTGGTCGGCTGTGGTGTCGTGTGTACCGTGTGGTCGGCTGTGGTGTCGTGTGTACCGTGTGGTCGGCTGTGGTGTCGTGTGTAGCGTGTGGTCGGCTGTGGTGTCGTGTGTACCGTGTGGTCGGCTGTGGTGTCGTGTGTACCGTGCAGTCGGCTGTGGTGTCGTGTGTACCGTGTGGTCGGCTGTGATGTCGTGTGTACCGTGCAGTCGGCTGTCCGGTGTCGTGTGAACCGTGTAGTCGGCTGTGGTGTCGTGTGTACCGTGTGGTCGGCTGTGGTGTCGTGTGTACCGTGTGGTCGGCTGTGGTGTCGTGTACCGTGTGGTCGGCTGTGGTGTCGTGTGTACCGTGTGGTCGGCTGTGGTGTCGTGTGTACCGTGTGGTCGGCTGTGGTGTCGTGTGTACCGTGTGGTCGGCTGTGGTGTCGTGTGTACCGTGTGGTCGGCTGTGGTGTCGTGTGTACCGTGTGGTCGGCTGTGATGTCGTGTGTACCGTGCAGTCGGCTGTCCGGTGTCGTGTGAACCGTGTGGTCGGCTGTGGTGTCGTGTGTACCGTGCAGTCGGCTGTGGTGTCGTGTGAACCGTGTAGTCGGCTGTGGTGTCGTGTGTACCGTGTGGTCGGCTGTGGTGTCGGTGTACCGTGCAGTCGGCTGTGGTGTCGTGTGTACCGTGTGGTCGGCTGTGGTGTCGTGTGTAGCGTGTGGTCGGCTGTGGTGTCGTGTGTACCGTGTGGTCGGCTGTGGTGTCGTGTGTACCGTGTGGTCGGCTGTGGTGTCGTGTGTACCGTGTGGTCGGCTGTGATGTCGTGTGTACCGTGCAGTCGGCTGTGGTGTCGTGTGTACCGTGTGGTCGGCTGTGGTGTCGTGTGTAGCGTGTGGTCGGCTGTGGTGTCGTGTGTACCGTGTGGTCGGCTGTGGTGTCGTGTGTACCGTGTGGTCGGCTGTGGTGTCGTGTGTACCGTGTGGTCGGCTGTGATGTCGTGTGTACCGTGCAGTCGGCTGTCCGGTGTCGTGTGAACCGTGTGGTCGGCTGTGGTGTCGTGTGTACCGTGCAGTCGGCTGTGGTGTCGTGTGTACCGTGCAGTCGGCTGTGGTGTCGTGTGTACCGTGTAGTCGGCTGTGGTGTCGTGTGTACCGTGTGGTCGGCTGCGCTCCGCCGCCTGCCGTGACGTTCCCGGCTGTCCGGTGTCGGGCTATATTGTCCATCTACCATGCGTGGTGTCGCGAGCACCGTCGCCACCTCCACACCCCATATACGTGCGGTGCCGAGAGGTGATCGGACACAGCTCTGCCACCATCCCCTCCCATCCCGTGCCCCTCACCTCCCGTGCGTGGTGTCGCGAGCACCGTCGCCACCTCCACACCCCATATACGTGCGGTGCCGAGAGATGATCGGACACAGCTCTGCCACCATCCCCTCCCATCCCGTGCCCCTCACCTCCCGTGCGTGGTGTCGCGAGCACCGTCGCCACCTCCACACCCCATATACGTGCGGTGCCGAGAGGTGATCGGACACAGCTCTGCCACCATCCCCTCCCATCCCGTGCCCCTCACCTCCCGTGCGTGGTGTCGCGAGCACCGTCGGCACCTCCACACCCCATATGCTCATATATGTGTGGTACCGAGAGGTGATGCACGCGGTGTTGCGGCCCTCCCCAGTCCCACAAAACTGAGTTCGTACAGGTGGACTGTGCCGGTGCCCGGCTGTCTGAGACTGTGGCGTGTTGTGCCCGGCTGTCTGAGACTGTGGCGTGTTGTGCCCGGCTGTCTGAGACTGGCGTGCTGCGCCCGGCTGTCTGAGACTGTGGCGTGTTGTGCCCGGCTGTCTGAGACTGTGGCGTGCTGTGCCCGGCTGTCTGAGACTGTGGCGTGTTGCGCCCAACTGTCTAAGACTGTGGCGTGTTGTGCCCGGTTGTCTGAGACTGGCGTGCTGTGCCCGGCTGTCTGAGACTGTGGCGTGTTGTGCCCGACTGTCTGAGACTGTGGTGTGTTGTGCCAGATTGTCTGAGACTGTGGCGTGTTGTGCCCGGCTGTCTGAGACTGTGGCGTCTTGCGCCCGGCTGTCTGAGACTGGCGTGTTGTGCCCGGCTGTCTGAAACTGTGGCGTCTTGCGCCCGGCTGTCTGAGACTGTGGCGTGTTGCGCCCGGCTGTCTGAGACTGTGGGGTGTTGTGCCCGTCTGTCTGAGACTGTGGCGTGTTGCGCCCGGCTGTCTGAAACTGTGGCATGTTGTGCCCGGCTGTCTGAGACTGTGGCGTGTTGTGCCCGGCTGTCTGAGACTGTGGCGTGTTGTGCCCGGCTGTCTGAGACTGTGGCGTGTTGTGCTCGACTGTCTGAGACTGTGGCGTGTTGCGCCCGGCTGTCTGATACTGTGGCGTGTTGTGCCCGGCTGTCTGAGACTGTGGCGTGTTGCGCCCGGCTGTCTGAGACTGTGGCGTGTTGTGCCCGGCTGTCTGATTGTGGCGTGCTGCGCCAGGGCGGGTGGTCTCGGTGCCCGGAGGCCCGCGGTCCAGAGCCAGCCGCGCACGCTGCCCATCTCAGTGCACTACAATGCAGCACAGTGGCTCTGTTTCGACCCGGACGTTGGGCCCGGCGCCGGGTGCCACGACAGCAGAATCGGACGAATGACGCGGCAATATCACGGCCCCTAATAACAGACAATCCAATCCATATGCGTGCATGGCGGACATGTCGATAAAAACAGACCACCGCCAGACCCCGAGGCCCGACCGTGTCCGTCCTATGTGTTCTCTTCGACAGTAATTCACTTTGAAGAACTTTTGACTCCAACGACGCGCTCAGGTCCTTGGCATGTGGTGTATGAGTAATGTCGGCAGCAGTTAAGTGTGCAGCAGCAATGTCGCGTAAAAATGATTTGTGTAGCAATGGGGTTCGTATGAGTAATTCCACGTAGCGGCAGTATCGGGGCAGTGTTGCTGTTGCAGTAAATTCAGTAGCAGTGTTGACGGCACACCATCTGGAAGGTTCACGGGATCAGCAGTTCGAGTAGCTGTCAGATTTAAGAGTCCGCTACCTCATCGCTACAAGGCAAGCGCTACGGTCAGTTACGCTACCGACTCTGTGGTGTTGTGTCGACTCTCCTGATGGAATGTGTTGTACTTTAATGCACCCGAGCTGTCGCGCAGTGTGCCGTAAATCAGTGCCACCCATCATGTGGCTGTACTGTGTGGCACTGGGCCACGGTCACGCTCCGTTCTAGCGTGTGTCCACTTTGGCCACGCCTTCTGCTCACTCCGCAGCTATACCAGCTGATCAATCTGCGCTCAAATGTTGATCTTGGAGAGGAGTCAGCTGAAAGTGGCTCATGTATTAGAAAAACGCTGGCGAGACCTACCCACGCCTCATTTTATCGTCTCCGTTTAATCAGACCTACTCTGCACCGCCTTTTGTTAGCAAGGGTGAATGAGCCAGGGTGGGGAGAGGGATGGGCAGCGGTCCCGAACTTTGGATGAGCTTAACCCATCTTATGGGTGTTGCATGGAAATAATCGGCTTTAAAATGACTTCCCCACGCATACTCAACTTTTGACACAGTTCCCGTGCCACTGTTTGTCAGTTCTAAATACGCCACCGTGCAATGCTTTTGGCATTGGTCCACCACAAGATATGTCGCAAGACAGCATTATGCATGACCGTACCCTATACACCGATGCTTTTGGGATTGGTTCATCACGGGAGGTGTCGCAAGACAGCATTATCCACGGCCGACCATGCCCGTACACCGATGCTTTTGGAAGGCTCACCACCCGAGATGTCGCAAGACAGCATTATCCACGGCCGTACCCTACCCGTATACCGATGCGCGTCCATTCCTCTCGCCTGGCTCTGAATCGCTGTGGGCGAGCGGCTGTACCCGGCTGGCTGGAGGGCCGTGTTCACTGTTCAGTGGCCTATTTCGGCCGGAGACGGGCCGGGCCAGCCAGCGAAGCAGAGGGGTGAGTGGGGCCCGATGCCGAGGCTCGACCCGTGTCGGCGCCACGTCCGGGCGGTGCGGAGGGGTGGGTCGGGCCCGACACCGAGGCCCGACGTCCGGCCGGTTGGTGCCGACAGGTGCACGCACCGCTTCCTGTGTCGCACCGGCACTCACCGGCGCCGATGGTGACGCCCAATTAACCCGGCGGCCGTCACTTCACGCCCCATTGTGTGCGCCACCTGGGCAGCCGGCCGGACAGGATGGGCGGTCAGCGGCGACGCATGCTAATTTCGATGCGGCGGTCGGCCGGTGTTGTGGTGCTGACACCGCCCAGGCGGTCTCAGTAACCAGGCGGTGTTGTGGTGCTGACGCCGCCCAGGCGGTCTCGGAAGCCAGGTGGTGTTGTAGTGCTGACACCGCCCAGGCAGTCTCGGTAGCCAGGCGGTGTTGTGGTGCTGACACCGCCCAGGCGGTCTCAGTAGCCAGGCGGTGTTGTGGTGCTGACGCCGCCCAGGCTGTCTCGGTAGCCAGGCGGCAGCCAGGAGGTTTTGTGGTGCTGACGCCGCCCAGTCAGTCTCGGTAACCAGGCGGCCAGTGCGTTTGCCTTCAGGTGAAGGGTTCTGAGGTGGCCAATCACGAGCTGCTGGATTTCCTGATCCTGACGCGGTGAATCACTGCGAGAGATCGATGGCGTCAGATGACCTCATCAGCCCGAGCGTCGGTAAATCAAGGTTGACCTTGCTCGTGAGGGAGCAGTGAACGCGACCAGTGCACCCGCAACATAAAGCGCCGTGACAAGTCGTACTGCCCCGTGACTCATTCGACAACTGACCTGTTGGTGATGGTCCGTGGCCAGCGTAATTTGTCACCCGTGTGATTGTCGCTGGCAGTATGTTGCTCGAGGGAGCAGCAGCGGTACCCAGGCGGCGCGTAATACCTGCACCCGCCGCCGCTGGCGTTCGCGGCCGAAACGCTGCCCAAGCCAGACTCGTTATAGAAAAGATGGCTATTGGATGCGACTGTAAATCGAAGGTGACAGCACATGACATCGCTTGTGATGAGCTCGGCGTCGGGGTTCCATTTTGATGTGTGAGTGTCTGAACATTGAAATGGATCTGCTTAAAGGTTTTGTTCCCTTCGAAACGGAGATGCATTATCTTGAGACAATTTCGCAGTGCCCTGAAATTCTGAAGTTTGAGTGCAGATCCGCATATAATGGCAGTTGTTTTTATGCATCACTTTTTCTTTTTGACATCATTCAGTGCCACTTTTGCTTTTTTCCTACAGGCTGAGTTATATTTGCGACTTTAAAAGCGCTTCAGTCCTCTGGCAGCGACGCTGTCGACTGGTGAAGGAAGCAGATATACCACTGACATCATCACCATCATCAAAGAATGAAGAAATGTCATTGAAAATATCTCATCAATAAGCACTGCCCATATATATTTGCAAATTCTTCAAAACATTAGTTGGTTTCTTGACGTCATCCCCTCCCATCCACTCTTTAAAAAAAAATGATTTCGGGACACTGCAGTTCCGTAGCAACACGGAAGGAAGAGATGGGGGGGGGGGGGAACTACTCCTACTCCCCCAATATTGGTGAATTTCCTTGAACCCCATGCACGTTGTAAAAGTGACTTCACAGGCCAATGATTTATTCCGTCTTTAAAATAGTTCCTAATCTCACTGAATTGATATAGCACGTCAATTATGTTATGCATTGCTCGATGTAGCTAATAAAAGCTCCATACGAACGGAATTTTGTTCCTTTGTCTACCGAGCTCCAATGGTATGTTCGAAATTGGGTTGTAATTTGTCGTGTGTTAGAATGTATTTCATGTGTACCATTTTGCTGCTTCTGTGTTATTTTGCTAGTAGTGCTGTAGCTATTTGAAAAAGTATCCATAGCTGATGCTTCTCTATCATATGTATCATATTTCTCTTATATGGCTTTAAAAACACCAATACGTCACCATTCGCCAAGTAGGTACGTGCCTGTGCAGTGGATAGAATAGTCGTTATAGTACAAGTGGCGGAAGTACGAAACTTTGCCACACATTTAGCCAAAACAGGTATGAAAATAATTATTCCCCTGTGGAATTAAGCATCATGCGCATTTGCGGTGTTTCAGTCATACACTACACACCCGCCTTACAATGAAAATCTAACGGTGCCTTCGTGTGAAGTTTTGCATACGGTTGTCAGTGCTTCCAATTTGACTACATTTGGAACCGTGCGCAGAACACCACCGGATCTCACGTTTTCTGCTGTGTCGCTCGCCACCCCTCTGCTCCCGTCGACGGCGTGTCGCTCTCCAGCGCTGCAGGCCCGCCATCACCTCCAGCCGATGACGTCATCGGCTGCAGGTGACGGCGACAGTAAATGTTGCCATTGTGAGCAATTAGCGGCGGCGCCGGCCGTCGCGTCGATACGCACGCGTGCTGACTTGACCGCCTGGTGACCCTCGGAGGCGGCGCGTCACGTCATTAGCCCGCCATCGGATGTGATGTACTTCCACTGTGATGACCTGCAGCGGGACCGGGCGTATCCCGCCGCGGGACTAGACACGCTGCCCATGCCCGGCGCAGGTCGGTACACCCACTGCATAGCTACATGAGGGTACCAGCTCCAACTGCAGGTCGGCACACCCGTTAAAGGAGGGTGCAGGGTCCGGCAGCAGGTCGGCCCACCCACTGCAGGACTACAAGAGGGTGCAGGGTCCGACAGCAGCACCTCGCCCGCCCGCCTGCAGTACCAGCGGTCGCGACGCCGCTGTCGGCCACGCTGACGGCCGGCAGCCGTTGGCGGCGGTCGCGGCGCGGCGCCGATCGGGCGCCGCCTCTACCGCTCTCGGGTGCCGGCCGTCGGTACCTGAGTGCCACGTCGGCCTGGCTTGCCAGCTGGCTCCGACGGTGGCGTGCACGGTGAGCGACGCCGTCGGCTGACAATGCATTCCCCTCCCCCGTACTTATCTTCACCAGCCGACACTGTCACCCTCACCAGCCAACACTGTTACCCTCACCACCCGACACTGTTACCCTCACCAGCCGACACTGTGACCCTCACCAGCCAACACTGTTACCCTCACCAGTCGACACTGTCACCCTCACCACCCGCCACTGTTACCCTCACCACCCGACACTGTCACACTCACCAGCCAACACTGTTACCCTCACCACCCGACACTGTTACCCTCACCAGCCGACACTGTCACCCTCACCAGCCAACACTGTCACCCTCACCAGCCGACACTGTTACCATCACCAGCCGACACTGTCACCCTCACCAGCCAACACTGTCACCCTCACCAGCCGACACTGTCACCCTCACCAGCCGACACTGTCACCCTCACCAGCCGACACTGTCACCCTCACCAGCCAACACTGTCACCCTCACCAGCCGACACTGTTACCATCACCAGCCGACACTGTCACCCTCACCAGCCGACACTGTCACCCTCACCAGCCAACACTGTCACCCTCACCAGCCGACACTGTTACCCTCACCACCCGACACTGTCACCCTCACCAGCCGACACTGTCACCCTCACCAGCCAACACTGTCACCCTCACCAGCCAACACTGTCACCCTCACCAGCCGACACTGTTACCATCACCAGCCGACACTGTCACCCTCACCAGCCGACACTGTCACCCTCACCAGCCGACACTGTCACCCTCACCAGCCGACACTGTCACCCTCACCAGCCAACACTGTTACCCTCACCAGCCGACACTGTTACCCTCACCACCCGACACTGTCACACTCACCAGCCGACACTGTTACCCTCACCAGCCGACACTGTCACCCTCACCAGCCGACACTGTTACCCTCACCAGCCGACACTGTTACCCTCACCAGCCGACACTGTCACCCTCACCACCCGACACTGTTACCATCACCACCCGACACTGTCACCCTCACCAGCCGACACTGTCACCCTCACCACCCGACACTGTCACCCTCACCAGCCGACACTGTCACCCTCACCACCCGACACTGTCACCCTCACCAGCCGATACCGCCACCTTCACCAGCAGACACTGTCACCGTCACCAGTCGACACCGTTACCCTCACCAGCCGATACCGTCACCCTCACCAGCCGACACTGTTACCATCACCAGCCGACACTGTTACCATCATCAGCCGACACTGTTACCCTCACCACCCGACACTGTCACACTCACCAGCCGACACTGTTACCCTCACCAGCCGACACTGTCACCCTCACCAGCCGACACTGTTACCCTCACCAGCCGATACCGTCACCCTCACCAGCCGACACTATCACCCCCACCAGCCGACACTGTCACCCTCACCAGCCGACACTATCACCTTCACCAGTCGACACTGTCACCCTCACCAGCCGACACTGTCACCCTCACCAGCCGACACTATCACCCTCACCAGCCGACATGTCACCCTCACCAGCCGACACTGTCACCCTCACCGGCTGACACTGTCATCCTCACCAGCCGACACTGTCACCCTCACCAGCCGACACTATCACCCTCACCAGCCGACACTGTCACACTCACCAGCCGACCCAGGTCATCTAGTTGACACGTACTCGGTCATCCTTGACCAACCGTTGGTGAAAAGCGGTAGCATCGATCGGATGGTAACCGGACAAATATACGTAAAGCAAATGTACGTATGGCAGATGTGCGTACGCAAATATACGTAAGCAAAATGTACGTAAGTGCAGATGTACGTATGACAATTGTACGTAAGCGCAGATGTACGTACGCGCAAATGTACGTATGCGCAAATATACGTAAGCGCAAATGTCTGTAAGCGCAAAAGTACGTATGCGCAAATGTACGTATGCGCAAAAGTACGTAAGCGCAAAAGTACGTAAGCGCAAATGTACGTATGCGCAAGAGTACGTATGCACAAATGTACGTAAGCGCAAATGTACGTATGCGCAAATGTACGTAAGCGCAAATGTATGTATGCGCAAAAATACGTAAGCGCAAATGTACGTATGCGTAAATGTACGTAAGCGCAAATGTACGTAAGCGCACATATACGTATGCGTAAATGTGCGTAAGGGAAAAGTATGTCAGCGCAAATGTACGTATGCAGATATGGACGTAAGCGCAAAAGTACGTATGGCAGATGTACGTAAGCTCAGATATACGAAAGCGCAAAAGTACGTATGGCAAATGTACTGATGGCAGATATACGTAAGAGCAAATGTGCGTATGGCAAAGGACGTAAGCGAATGTATGTAAACGCAAATGAACGTATGGCATATGCACCTAACCAAATGTAAGTAAACTCAAAGGTACGCATGCGTAAATGTGCGTACATTTGCGCTTACTTATATTTGCGCATACGTACATTAGCGTTTACCTACATTTGCGCTTACGTACATTTACGCATACGTACTTTTGCGCATACGTACATTCGCGCATACGTACATTTTCGCATACCTACTTTTGCGCTTACGTACATTTGCGCTAACATACATTTGCGCTTATGTACATTTGCATTACGTACATTTGCCATACGTACATTTGCGCTTACGTATATTAGCCATGCTTACATCTGCGCTTACGTACAATTGCCATACGTAAATCTGCCTTTACGTACATTTGGTTACGTATATCTGCCATACGTACATTTGTCCTTACGTACATTTGTCCTAGAATCCGATTGGGTATGTTTTGGCGTTATATCTGGTTAAAGATGCTTAAGAGGTAACAGAGAGCAACGATTCGGAGCACATGTTAATACATGGGGTGCTTGACAAACACCAAGGGCGACCAATCATAACCATCATTACAAATACCTAATAATACGGCGTATAATATCTTTCGCATTGGTAAAATATATAAATGGAATGAATGTACCCTGCGTATTGGTTGACACTACGCATAAAATAGGATATCACATTTACATGATTGCGGTTGGATAAATATATATATATATATATATATATATATATATATATATATATATATATATATATATATATATATATATATATATATATATATATTCAGGCTGCATATCCTCAGGCAGAAATGCAAGATAGGCCATAACACTCAGCAATATACTTACCATCGCAAGCTGAAGCTTTGCTTTGTTGATGCTGCTTTGCAATGCAAATTACCTACTGTAGATCTCTTGACAAGGCATCACTTTGAGGCAGAGGCATCAGAGAGGATGGATTTCAGTGAGTATGCCTTCTACGTGTCAATTAGGGCTCACCGCTCATGCACCCGCAAACCTATTTTTGGCACCCACATACTTGCATTATGAACCAAATAAAAAAGGTGTTTTCTTCATGTCATCCCTCATATTTATGTTGAGAATTCCTGTTCATAATTTCTTGCGTTTTACTCGCCCTGTTCCAAGCTAATTTACCTTGAGTTTCTGCTGTAAGTTCCTTGAAACCAACACATCTACATCTTTTTCTTCTTTAATGGCATCCAGTTCAATAATTCCTATGGTATATCCAAATATCAAACTTTTAGAGCCCAAATTCATCACCTTACACATATCATAGTTGAAAAATATATGCCATTTATCAGCCCACTTCTTCAGGTCCTCTACGTCTGGCTGAATATTGCTAGATTTATCACTATTGTTAGGCATTCCCACCGGTTTGATGTCGTCAGCAAATTTAAACACCCTACTTCTCAACCTATTATTACTGGTGTTCATAAACATGACGAGAAGTGGACCTAGACCGGACCCTGTGGTACCCTACGTAAAACAGACTTCCATTCAGATTTACACTCATTTAATACTACCGTTTATTTTCTCTCCCTTCGCCATGCTTCACCTTGGACCTTGGACAATCACTGACTCTTTCACTGGAAATAGTTTGTAATTCGGTTTGAGAACTTCCGAACACCAGTGTAGACGCCCACACTCCGCGTAGCCGCGGGCTACGGCGCTGACCTTGACTTTGCGTCGACCAATGGGAGGCCGCCGTGGCCCGGGGGCGTCGGCAGGCCCGGTGCGTGGTCTTGACACGCCGCAGATGTGAACCACGTGGTGGCCGGGCCTGCGTGAGCGTGCCGTGCAGTCCGGTGACACAGTGATCACGGTGCGTCCGAGTGGTGTGGTGCCACACGCCATGTTGGGACCGCAGCCGGTCAGGAGAAGGTCGGCGCGCGCCGGCCGCGTGGCACGCAACAGCGACCTGTCCGCCGCGATGACCACTCTGGTGGCCGGCCACCCGTCCTACCGGCTTCACCTGTCGCCCTACCAGCTTCAGCAGTCGGCCTACGAGCTTCAGCAGTTGCCGTATCAGCTGCAGCAGTCGTACCAGGTGCACCAGTCGCCCTATCATCTCATCTCGGCGCCGTGCTCCCAGTCAGGTCGGTACCGGCGGCGGGGCGCACACGGCCGCCGTCCCGTCTGTCTCGCTGCCGGCTGTGTTTCGGAGTGGTCTCGAGAACCACCCGGAGCCGCTCCTCGTCCGATGCTGTCTCTCTCCACTGAAGCCAGATCTCATCGCGATTGAGCGTTGGCTCTGTCGTGTCGAGGTGACCTGTTCTGGCCTCACGCGTCGTGAAGGTGCTGGCCGGCGGGTGACCTGCTGTGACCTGGCGCTACAGTACGGGTCGTGAGGGTGCTGGCATGCTGGTGACTTGCTGTGACCTGTCTGCATAGCATCGGTAGCGGGAGTGTTGATCGGCGGGTGGCCTGCTGTGGTCTGTCGGTACGGTACAGTACAGTACGGGTCGTGAGGGTGCTGGTCAGCGGGTGACCTGCTATGAACTGGCGGTACAGTACGGGTGGTCATGAGGGTGCTGGTCTGCGGGTGACATGCTGCGACCAGGCGGTACAGTGCGGGCCGTGATGGTGCCGGCTGGCTGACTGCACCACGCGTGGCCGCCGGTTGCGTGCGGGCCCTGACGGCGGCCGGTCTATTGTCCCGTCGGAGCCGTACCTTTGGTTCGGCGCAGCCGTGGTGGAACAATGGCGCGGTCCGGCCGTCGGTCTGATCCGCTCCACTCGGCGGGGGGACGGGCGCGGCTGCGTCGCCGCCCTGTCCAGATGGTCGGCTTCTGCCGGGCGGCACATGGCTGCCAGTGCTGGCAGCCGGGCCAGCACCCCAGCCCCTCTGCGCTCCCACGGCTGGTAATCCTCGCGCGAGAAGAGTCACACCCCTGGAGCGACATCGAACCTCCATGGACGTCATCACACATTCCATCCAGCGCCATAAAACATCTCTGATGGTATTCGCACCGCCCAACACACGTCAGCCGAATCGGACCTCCACGAGGAGTACAGACGGCGTTGGACGTCGTAATGCATCCAGCAAGGGCACCCCCTCCCCCGATCGGTATCCCCCCACACAGCGACACCCGACCCCTGCTCCTGGTATCTGACCCCCGGCGGGCCGCATCACCGCCGGAGGTACGGATGAGAGCCAGCTGTAGACTGGCGCGGGTCGGGTTGCGGCGGCCCGGGTCATGTTACGCAGGGGTGTGGTGTTGGTGGGGACCGCTCCGGCGCGGTGCGTCTGACAAGTTCGCTAGGTTAGCGGTCAGGTCAGGTCAGGTATCGGCTGAAGTCAGACACCGGCCGTACAGGCTGGGAACGCAGACATGTCCGGCCGTACAGACTGGGAACGTGTGCACAAGGCGCGCACTGCCAATCTGGCGTACGTTGTACCTTTCCAGCTTGCTACCGGTGTGGAAAGAAATCGTAGTTGCTTGAAATGTCTGTGTGACGGAAGCTCACGATTTCCGCTGTCGAAAACTGGACATAGTAGTTGCTTGGGATGTCTGTGACTAAGCTGACTAGTTGCGTGTGGGTTCGCTGAGTGTGCATTTCCTTGGGTAGCGAGTGCGGCTGCGCTCCCGCCCGGTGCAGACCCACCACCGGCCAGTACGGTGCAATAGTCAATTATTTCTGAAATAGGGTGGAATACGCCACTTTCTGAACACTGAATCGACATCCCTCTCAACGAAGTATGAACATCGTGCTTCGTGACTAGTCTTTATGAAGTCTTCATATGAAATTTATTACATAATCTTGTTGATAGGTATCGTGCTTATACTCAACGTTGCGGATTATGATGCACAAACATCTCTTAGCACAAGTTCATGTTAGAGGATTGTCTATGATGTGGTCTGTTATACAATATCAGTTAAGGATGGGTATTTTGCATGGTTATCGCTAAAATAATTATCACTAAATTAGGTATCTGAAAAGAAATAAAACGGTGCACGTATGAGTATGCTGTTGGATCAAAATTGTGTTTCAAGAACTTATAAGTTATATTAAGCGACATCGTTTCCATGGATAATCTTTACATCCTACTGTACTCGTTTCAACATCTCACAACTAACGAAAATCCAATATTTTAGCACTGGTACGGTGCCGCCCGTCTTGATTATGTGATTGATCAACTAAGCCACGTCTTTCAGCCAGTTTGTGCCGTTGTAAAGTGTCCCGAAAGCCTCCGTCTCATCCAGCTAACGGCCCATTGTCTTTAGCGGAGCGGAGCTTGAAGGCCGCTGGGCGTCGGCGGCGTCGGCGGCGCGCCCGCGAGAGGGCTGTTGCGATGTCGTACTGCTACCATTCTCGCGCCAAACAGCCAGTGGTCTCTGGTGCTCACGTAACTGTCCGAGTCATGCAAGATCCGACGCAGGTGTCATATATATATCGTATATATATATGTCTTATATATATGTCGTATATATATATGGTATATATATATATATATATATATCGTATATATATATATATCTTATATATATATATCGTATATATATATCGTATATATATATCGTATATATATATATCGTATATATATATATATCGTATATATATCGTATATATATATCGTATATATATATCGTATATATATCGATATATATGTATATATGTATAAAGTCATAAAGTCATAAAGTGTTAAGGCTTAATAAGAGCCACAGGGGCCCATCTGGGTTAAGCCTATCTAGAAAAGGTACTAGAAATGTACATATTCTCACCCCAATCAATCCCTAATCCCAAGTTCCTAGGAAGCTATATATCCCAGCCTATCTAGCATCATCCACTTGCTATTGCATAACACCCTCAACAATTGCAAGCTCCTCCCATCATACCCATTGTGCTACCATAGCCCCTGCTTAAAGGGGTCTGTGCCGTGCACATTTAACATAAATATTATCCCCTCCATCCAAATTAGAAATCAAAAACAAGATTTTCCTGCCTAAAAAATTTGTCCACCCTACTTTTAAATACATTCAATGAGGAACTCCCCACAACATCAGCAGGCAGCCCATTCCACTGATCAACAACCCTTTGACTGAAGACCTGCTGTCGCTTAACTGTCCTACACCTCAACTTGTCTAACCTGAGTTGGTGACCCCTGTGTGATACTTTAAACTGAAGAGCACCATTTAAATTGACCTGATCTAGTCCTTTAACAATTTTGTACATTTCAATCATGTCCCCCTTAATCTCCTATACTTGAGTGAGTACATATCTAATGCCACAAGCCTTTCTCCATATTCTAAGCTACCTAGTCCACTGATGAGTTTAGTTGCTTTGCGTTGCACTCTTTCTAACTTGTCTATATCCTTTTCTAGGTAGGGGCTCCAAGCTTGCACAGAATATTCCAAGTGGGGTCGCACATATGCTAAGTACAGTTTTTTCATGACTTCCTTGCTCTTATACATCACACTTCTATTAATGAGTCCCAGCATTCTGAGTGCTCTGTTCCTAGCTGAGCTACATTGTTTCTCTGCTTTAAGGTCATTTGAAACCAACACACCTAAGTCCCTTTCCTCTTCAATAACATCCAGTTCCCTCCCTCCCATTGTATATCTGAAAGTCTCACCTCCAGACCCCAGATGCATAACCTTACACTTGTCATAGTTAAAAGACATCTGCCATTGATCAGCCCACGTTTTTAGGTCCTCCAAGTCTAGTTGAATATTACTAGATTGATCACAACTGTTTGCCACTCCTACCAGTTTGATGTCATCAGCAAATTTGAACACTCTATTCCTCAGCCCTACCTCAATGTTATTTACAAAGATGATAAAGAGAAGTGGCCCTAGAACAGAGCCCTGTGGTACTCCACTCATAACATCCTTCCTTCAACTCAGATTTACATCCATTTAACATTCCCCTTTTTTCCTTCCCCCCCCCCCCCTCCAACCCACCCCACAACTTTCCCAACCATCCACATCCCACCTGTTTTTGTAATTGACCCCCTTTTTGTAATGTAACAAACTCTAAAAAAGTTAAAAGTACACAACATCCATCCTGTTTGTTGATTACTGTCTACTTGAACTTTAGTAACATACTCCATGAACTCCAAAAGGTTAGTTAAACAAAGACCTTCGAGATCGAAATCCATGTTGAGTATCCCTTAAAAGATTGTGCCTGTCAAGATGAATCTGAACATTCTGTTTAACCAGTTTTTCTAGTACCTTGCAAACTATTGAGGTCAAACTGACTGGCCTGTAGTTCCCTACACACTTCATACTTCCTTTTTTAAAATTGGAACTACATTTGCATTTTCTCCAATCTTCAGGCACTTCAGAGTATTCCATAGACCGCCTGAAAAGTATACCTAGAGGAACTGCTAAAGCTTTAGCACACTCTACTAAGACCCTAGCATATATATCATCTGGTCCAGAAGCTTTATTAGGCTTTATATTCTGCAACTGCTTTTCTACAGCTTCTGTAGTTATCGTAAGATACTCCAACCTATCACCTGTCATGGCATATGATTCAGTTGTTTCTATTCTACCCAGAATTATCCTGAGTAAAGACTGATGAGAATTGCTTGCTTAAGGATTCCACAATATCACAATCATCAACCACTAATTCCCCATCTACCTCCAGTGGTCCCTACACCACACTTTTTAGCCTTAAATTTGTAGAAACTAAAGAATCTCTTAGCATTACCTGCTGAACATTCCCGAGCTAATTTGATTTCAGCCAGTCTTTTAGATGCCCTAACACACCTCCTAACTTTATTTCTAGCTATTTGATATGATTTGAGGTTTACCTCAGAGTTAGCATATTTTAGTTTC